>JACMIF010000702.1:664-25526 GCA_014805445.1 Diplogasteroides magnus
GTCGCGCGACGCCCCCCCCCGGGGGGGGGGGGGGGGGGGGGTAGATAAGATGCGAGAGAGAAGGGGTACGGTATAAGAGGATGAGGAGGAGGAGGAGGGTGGTGGTCCCAACCCTCCCCGTCCCACCGGAGGGGTTGTCCCAAGACACCCAGAGGGGACCACCAGGAGGCCAGTGCTTACTGTAGATCGGTCTGATGAAAGCGATGGAGTCATTCACACATCACAGCAACAGGAGGGATGATGAAACGATGGAAAGTTCATGGCTCTTCTCCCATTAATTCTCTTTTTCTTTGACCATTTGGACAAAGGGGGAGACAGTCCCGTGGAAATGAGACATTTACATGGGTCTTTTGCCTTCTTTCATCCCATTCCATCCCCTGGGAACATTGCCCATTAGAAGAAGGAACCTAATACACAGTGCATTTTGTCTTGTAAGCGAAAGCGACAGGACTGATTACTGTAGGTCCACTGTCAGTAGCCCCGGTTAAGGGGGTAGATTACTGTGGTTTGACCGCATACGGTACGAGCCGAAATGTGCCACTCCCCCTGATAGTATTGACTCGACGATGAGAGTGCGACAGTGTTGGCATGGGAGACAGAGGGGTATGCTGAGTGGCAGTCAATGGGTGCAGTCAACTGTAGTAAGGCATTGTCTGTTCCCGATAGAGTGCGAAGGAGGACTCCTCTGAGACGGGATTAAGCCTAGATGAAAGGAATGTACTTTTCACATTGTGTAACATTGAGAGTGTGTGGAGTAGGGAGCGATTTATGGAATTTCTAACCTCCTCAATCTAGTCAGAACGGTCGTCTCTCACTTCATATCTAGAAGGCCGCATGGAAGAGAGTGGGGAAGCTAGAATATCCATAATGTATTCCCTAGTGTGGAGCAAAGTCGTTGTAGAAAGACAGATGGAAGAGACGGTCAACTGTATCTAGTAAGACATTATCAGATGCAATCCTATTGGATTAATTGAAGCGGAAACACACACAAACAACTACTTGATCCCACCGATCTCCACTTTTGTTCAATGACATTCTATGCTTTCTATCCATTCACACAGAAAAAATACTCGAATTCCCCCCCCCCCATTCATTTTCAAACTGCCAATATTTGCATTGAACTTCAACAATGGCAGTTTGAAACTAAATGGTGGGGGAATTGACAGTTTTTTCTCCTGTGTGTATGCACATGCTTCCCAGACTACAGTAAATGTCAGTCTCCCAATTCCTCTCCTCTCTAAGGCCAATTCAAAGGCGAAAGCATCTTCTTCTTGTGCATCTGACTCACGGGAAACGTGGCCCCGTGTGATTCAACGAGGGAATGGAATGAATATTCGCCCTTCTCCCATTCCACCCTTTGCCGGTCGTTTACCCAGGAGAAAGCGATGGAGCGAAAGAGCTAGGAGTCCTGGTGGACGTTTGGGCAACTCTACACTGTGTCGAACATGCGAATTCTGATAGATGCCAACTCTTCAGTCGTTACTACCCTTGATAGCCTACGAACACTATACCAGAACACGGATATACTGTGCTCTTCAGATACGGTGTGTGGCCCAGAATGTACCTTATAGGTGCCTGAGTGGATAAACAGAACACAATTCCGGGTAGTCTATGTTCTTCCGGTACGGTCATTCTCCCAGAGGGGACCTCAGATAGAGCCTAAGGGATGACTCAGGCGATGCAAAGTTCACATGGTCTTCTATTCTCTCTTCCTTCACCTCTTCTCATGGGAGCTCTTTCCCCATGGGAGAATGTGAGAGGACGGGACAAATACAAACACACACAAGGGGAGACAGTAACCACACATACACACACACACACACACACGTCATATGCACCACCCCTTCATGGGGACAAGACTAAGCTTAGCAGAAGGATTACATTCTCAGTTATATTTCAGAGTTACTACGTCTCGAATTTTATGTCCGAGCTGAAACATAACCCATGATTCAGTCTTTCTGCCAACCATAGACAAGACGGAAGAAAAGTAGGGGGAGACCAGCAGAAGAAGCGATTTGTCTCAAAAACACCTGCTGTTGGCTGTGAAAAGAACTAGAAAGAGAACCGAGGCATCTGGTCGCAAAGGCTTCCAAGGTGCTATGAAATTGCAAGCCATATTGACGGGTGAACGTTATGGATAATTTCGCCGTAATGGTGAATCCATTTCCCCATCATAGCACAAATGTCCAGGACGCTCTTGTCTTTCACCCCCTATTGATGCGGCTCAATCTTAGGAAGCCTTGGACTTGATCCTGCAGTCGAATAGCCACATAATTTCACCGCGTATTGACGTGATGGGGGCTGTAATCTGATGCACAACACATGTATCCAGATGTCAGATAATTTATCTTCATAATTTACAAATGTACATGTATCTTACAGTATCTTCTACTCATTCGAATGAGTGGTATAATCGAGTCGGAGGACCCTTCGGACTTTTTGCGCCTCTAATAAATAGCTCTTGGTCGAGGTCACAATGCAATACATAGAGGGTGGACGAATGGGACGACAAAAAGAGGAGCCCCTCTCACCCCGCATTCATGATCAACCTGTCCCTTCACCCACCCAGAATATGGATGAGTTGATGCGTGCTCTATTTCAGACCTGTGAAATGCACGGGACTAGAGACCTCCAATCGGATCGTGTTTCTCGAACTCATGACAGTTGTCTATCACTTGAGAAAGAGTTAGAGAAAAGGAATATTCTGCACGATCGGATTGGAGTCCTATATTTGGTACTCCTAGATAATCGTACCACGATTTTCTTGTGATACATTCCCAAAAACAACGGATGAGCAGTTAGTGACTTTTGGGCATTAAAATATCATCGTCTACAAGTCTCAACTATGTTTCATAGTCTAATTATAGTCGCTGGACTCGTAAAGTGTGATGTGGGTGCTCTTGTTCGGCCCCCATGTTTTATGCTAAAGTGGGGACTAGGTGGAGAATGAATGGATGAGGTTTTACTGTTGCGTCACACATCCACTCCGCTCTTTTCACTCGCAATCCACCCTTCTATAGATAAGGAGTGGCTAGAAAAGAAGTATTGGGTACAGGAATGCGGGGAAGGATGGATAACACGTGTTTGTATACAACAAATGCCCGATAAGAGAATGACAACACGTGAAAACACAAATAACACACTACTACAGAGATGCAAAGAAGGGTTAAAGACAACTGCGCCACAATGGTGAAATGGACACTTGAGCACGGAACTCATGTCTTTCGCTCAAAAATACGAGTGTCCATTATAGTTCGCAAATGGACACGGTCTCGCCTCCGAACGTGACTTCCGACACCTGGGCCTGTGTTAGGTATGTGATGTTCTGCAGGCGGCCGCGGTCATTGGTGGGCTGCGGATCCTGAAGCAAATGTACTCGATGTCATTCTGTATCAATGCCGGTATTTCGCATCATCCGATAAAATGAGTGTGTTCCATTTTGGTTCAAATCTTACAAGGTGTCTATCTCAGGTTCACCCGTGTTTTTGGGATGTGACTATGCGCGATCGAAAGTTGTCACACAGTTTATGGATTCCCCTGAATATAGACTCTCGGTTAGCTCCAGTATTTCGCAATTATTGCACAAATTGGTTGTGTTCTGTTTTGTTTCAACTCTCAGCAGTTGCAGCTGCACTCGCATATTGTATGTGTATGCTATAGCACGTCACAGTGCTGCGTCAACAGGTTATGGGAAGAGAAAGGACAAGGGGGACACTCTGCCCGCTCTCCCTCTCATTCCACCGCTGTTCCATCCTGACCAGGGACACTCACAATGGGGAGAGCGCATACTGTCAGAGTGTCATATTGCCCAACCTCCCGCACTACAGCTGTCTCTGGGCGGGGAGAGACAGGACGAATCGGGAGAGGACAGAATGACATGGGGGCCGAATTGTCAGCTGCAGTCATTCTGCCCCCTCAGCCAACCCCGAGTGCATTACAGTGTCCCCCTGCGCGTGATGGATCATCGTGAGAGATGGCCGCGGGTGATATTGGCATTCTCTCTGCGTAGATACGATTGTTGTTCTTGTTTTGAAGGGGGTTAGAACAACGCTGATTACAGCCGTGTTTACTTAAACATGTACACAGGGACCAAAAACGATGTGCAGTTTTTGTTTAGACCGGTCAGTAGAATGGGGGAAAGCAAGCAGAAGTGGATTTATCTGTCTTCTAAATGTCTCGGAGCAGTTGTCCATCGCATGAGAGAAAGATCAGAAAGAACCTACAGTTTGAGTCAAGACACGCTGGGCACGTGCGACGGCGCGATTGTTTGGCTGAGCCTCGACGCAGATGGCTGTAACCTGAAGAGAATTATGTAAAAGCGGATCAAACACAGTTCATTTGGGTCAAGAGGATTACTACTGTAAGGCAAAATGGCGCTAGTACGGTGGGTCAGGGAGGATTCACAAGGGCAGGTGGGAATACTGTAATCGCCCACCTCCTGCAAGTCCTCGAGGACTGCCACATCGCCCTCGTCTTCGACCAGGTCTTCGTAGCCGTCGGCTATGAGAACGTGTCGTCCGTTGAATTGCACGTCCTTGGCGTAGAAGCCTGAATAGTACAGATTTTGGTTGGCAGTTTGACTACTTTATGGATTATGTTTCAATGCTACTATATGTTCGAAGATAGCCCCCTATCTGAAACATAACTCATAAAGTAGTCAAATTGATACTGCTGATCGTTGATTGTTGATTCAGTGTTGTTTGATCTCTCTGGATACAGTTCTCGGTACGCCATGTCCTGTTTACGGTAAACAACGTTCTCTGGTCTACTAATGCAGCCTCCAAATTGTTAGTGATTGCCGCTAATCCCACACGATTTGCAGTTCCCCCTGAGCCATAACTCTGTCTTTGCTCTCTATTGCTCGCTCTCACTCTTCTATCCCCAGGAGTAATGGCCACTTGAACATTCATTTGGCGGCTGGACAGGGGAGAGAGCGAGAGAAGGAAGAGTGAAGGGAGAGACAAACCTCGCCTGTCATTCCCCTGTCCCCCTTTAGCCCCCGGACTGTACAGGGGACGCCTGTCAGCTTCACTCCCACCCCACACACAAAGACACCACCCAATTTGAGGCCTCTTTCCCCAGAAACCATATGTGGGAGGAGGTGGGAATAAGCACTCACCATCAAACCACTCTCCGGGGCCAATGGGCGGGACGAAGTGGCGGTAGGCTCGCCTCCTTGCTCGCATCGCTGGCAAATCGCCGCCCACAAAGATGTTGGCGACCTCGCGATCGGTCAGTCCTGAACATGCAATTGTGAGATAAACACTATGGTTTCTCCAATTGGTGGTAAAGTGCGCTTCTCATACGTCTTATTTTCGCGGAGCAATTTTCTCTACTTTCGACAGACACACTCCGAGAGGATTAGACGAATGAGAAATGCACTTTGCTACAGAATTAGAAATCCCAATATTTAGTAGGTTTGTCACTTGGCTATTACGCTGCTCCGACTAGCTTAGAAACATATAGACGACGTTATCATACCTTGATCGATGATCTCGTCCTCCACGATTTTCGTCCTGTTCATGTTTCTCCTCATCCGCCGACGAAGAATCTCGCTCTGCAATGAGACCATATGCCCTGGGATTATGAAGGATCTCCCACCTCAATCTCCACATCCGAGTCCTCAGACATGGATTCCGTATCTTCTGGCTTGATCGAGCTCTCCACTTCCTTGTCCGATGTCTTCTTCTCTTGAAAAGCAGCGCTCTTCGAAGTTGTGGGATCGGAGCTGGCCCGTGGTCTGAAGACCTCCTCTTCGCCATTCTTCTTGCCCTCGACATGCAACGATTCCGTCTCCATCGCATCTTGAACGCCCTCACTCGTGGTGGAGTCGGCCTCTTCATCAGTGTCCCACTCAAACTCCTCTCCCGTTCTGACCATCTCATCCAGGATCTCCATAACATTCGTAACATCCTTCCGGTCCAGGCCCGTCTTGAGCAAGGAAGCGGCCAGCTCAGTCCTGTCAATCTGGAGTTCAGGAGCCGATTCTGGAATAGGCGCCTCGTCGTTGTGCTCATTGCCTCCATCGGTTTGTTCGTCAACGATGTACTGTAGCACCTCTTCGATATCAGCGCGATGCAGGCCCAGGTCCACCATGTCCTCGCACAGGTCCACCAGCATTCTCTCCTCTTCTTCCTCGTATTCTTCTGATGCCCTTGATGCAGGGGAAGATGGAGGCGCTTCAGCATAAATCGCCACGTCCCCTGCTTCAGCGTCAGAATCAACGTCATCAGAGTCGTGATGCCCAGGTTCATCTCTGTCCAATTCCTTTTCCTCAGTTTCTTCTCGAGATACATTGTTGTTCTCATCTTCATCATCAGAGGAGTCTGAGCTCTGAGCCAACAGCTGGGCGAGAGGTCCTTCGGTCATCCGGTCTATTTGCTCTCCACTCAGTCCAAATGTGTCTTCAACGATGACGGAATCCTCCACGAAGTGAGCAACCATTCCTGGATCCTCGAAGACGAAGCGATGCGGTCGAGGCGTAGTGCCAAACGTTTCGGCGTGCACTGCAGCCATGTCCTCCTGATCCACCACGTGCTCATTGATGATCAGACTTCCATCTTCAATGATGCATGGCTCTTCCGGAGTTGGCGGGAGATCTTCATCCTCATCATATCGTAGAGACTTGGAACAACAGGGCTGCTGATCATCGATTGGCCGGACCTCGAATCCTGGACCTCGTGGAATTCCATTCTTCGGTGTAGGAGGGCGGAAGTAGACTTGCTTCGGCTGTTCTACAGTCTGATCTTCCTCGATCTTGTCTTCCTGCCTTTTGTCAACCACAATAGCTGCATCCATCCCATCATCATTGGTGAGGTCCTCAATCGCACGGAGCTCGTCCTCAGTCACCTCGGACATGTCCACTGTTCCATCCAATATTGCCTGCATCCTCGCCTGCTCTGCTGAGATCCCGTCTCTGATGTCGACCTGTTCCGGAGCAACCGAGATCTTCTTCTCCTCCTCCTCCACCTCCACAATCACTTCTGGTGTCATCAAACGAGTGTCGACTTCTAAGAGTGATCTATTAGGGGAGTAGCAGTCCGCATCCAGGTCCGCATCGCCGAAATCTTCCGAAGAGGTAGAGGAAGTGTCCAGAAGTTCCTCGTTCGAGAGATCGGCTTCGTAGACAACGTCGTCGTCTTCATTCGAAGATGAGCCCTGTTCAGAGTAGAATTCGTTGTGATCATCATCCTCCGTGTCGTCGATCGATTCATCTCCGGACACCTCTTGTTCTTCCATCTCCTGTTCATCCTCCAGGCCTTCATCCAGATCTTCATCGATGAAGTGTTCAGGAGATCGTCGTGGCTCCACGAGAGGAGATTCTTCAGGAGCTTCACACTGAATGCGAGGACTTGGTTCTTGAGCTTGAGGCGGTGGAGATTTCAATTTCCTCTTCTTTGCTCGAGAAGCTGCAGGAGCCTGAGGAGAAGAAGTCTTCTGCTTAGCTGGTGAAGTGACCCGAGGAATTGGAAACTTCATAGGTGAAGGAGTTCGAACAGTTGAAGGTCCGGGAAGGGGAGTAGGTGACTTCACTGTAGGACTGCGAACAGTAGTTGGTGACTTCACGGGGGAGGGAGTCCTTGCAGCGGAATTTGAAGAACCAGGCATGGGTTCCTCAGGAGAAGGTGCATCGTCATCTTCCACGGTCTCTTCAGTCAATTCTAATTCCATCTCCTCTACTCCCTTATCATCTCGTTCCTGCTCAATCTCCTCCTCCTCTTCTTTCTTGTCCTCGACTCCATCGTCATCCACAGATTCCTCTTCAATCTCCTCCTCTTCTTCCTCTTCCTCGTCGAGTTCTTCGTCCTCCTCTTCCTCATCGGTAGTCTCAACGAACTTCTTCCTCTTAGAAGCCGCTAGCCGCTTGGGCTGTTTCTTCTTCTTCCTTCGAAGAGCCGCTTCATCTGGAATCATTAATATGGAAGTGGTCATAAACAAAGGGAACAGAAGCAAGGGTCATCAACAGGATGACGAATGAAAGGGGGGAATCGATCGAAAATGCATCATTTAAGTTGTCATAAATATTCAGGTATCGTACCAGAGCTGGAACCAGAGGATCCCACTTCGTCATCATCGTCACTGTCTGCTTTCCGCTTGCGGGGCAAGCTTCTGAGTAAACTAATGTGATTACGGTATCCACTATAAATATTTAAAAAACCAACAGGATTACGGTATTGGTACCTCGGACCCTCGGACAATGAAAGATTACGGTAACATACTTGGATGAGCACGGTCGTTCGCCGCTGCGCCTTCGCTTCTCTCGCTGCCTCTTCTCGTGCTCTTCAGCAGCCTTCGGATGCTGATTCCAGTATGCGTCGAGGACGTTCGTATCGAGGATGTTGTCCTCAGGCTCCCATGTGTTGTGTCTGAAACATATATGATGTAAGATATTTTACTATAGTTCGGTCCAAATATATCACAAACAGGAAAAGTTCAAAAAATGAACTAAATGCATTAGTGGCTAATGAAAAATGCAAGAGGAACTCACTTGTCCGACCAATCCTTCCATTTCACGTGAAACTCGAGTCCGCCCTTCTGCAAAGCAGCTGTTACTTCGGGTGAAAGACAAGTGCGCCATGCAAATTTGCGCGGTAATGGTGAAGTGGACAAATGCGCCATCGTTGTCGTCACTATCACGGCGCATATGTCCATTTCACAACTATGGAACAAATATCCACGGCGTTCATGTCTTTCACCCGTTACTTCATTTAAACTCAGTGGTTGTGCTTTTTCTCCAATGGTGCAATTTAATAATTTAACAACTAAATAAAATATTCGTGCCATCTCTGGTGGGAAACATGGACAGGAGGAAGTCCGGAATGCATTTTGTACGAAGCCCCGCATGATCGCTCACCAGGGGCCTAATGCGAGTTCGAATATCCAATTAAGGCAGTGCGGCCAATCAAGAACGACGAACACTTCTCTACTCTCACATCATTCGCGCAGAAATTGGTTCCTAATCCCGTTTAAAAGGTCCGGAAGCAATCGCAGCGAGATTTACGGAATATTGGAGCCCATTCACCTGCCTATGCCAGCGAAATTGGCAGTTTCAATGCAAAATAAATCATAAAACGACCCACCTTGTTGTAGCGATGTTTGAGAAGCCTCTGCACAGTGTATATATCTGACATTTGCGCAAAAAAGACGACGAAAAACAAAAGAAACGGAGGTAATTGAAACGTTCTCTGCGTCGCTGGCCGCGAGCCGCTCTCGTCGTCTGGCGCTCTCGCCGCATCGTGCCTCCTCTCGGCACTGAGTGTGTATGAGTGTTCTTTGCAGTTGCTATCTCTCATCTTCCCCCTAGTATCTCCTTTCTTCAACTTCCCTCCACCCCCTCCGGTACAGATGTGGTCATCTCATGCATGCAAGAACAAAACAAATTTAGGCTAACAAGATTTTGAGCGGGGATGGGTTCAAAACAAGACCAATGAACGTCATGTTGAAAAAAGTATCAAAACAACCTCACATGTAAATATTTGTTGGCTTCGGGAATGAAAGAATGAACCCGGCAGGGGTGGAATCCCTTGAAATCCGGGAAACCGCTCTTGATTTGTGACACTGAGACTAAAGAGGGGCGATCAGTCATATCCCCCCGTGGTACGACGCACACATGGTCGGTAAAAAACGGGCGAAGGACGACGCATAAAGCCATGCCGCTGATGGGGCTTTTCCTTCATCTCTTGTTCCCCATTGAGAGCAACAGGCACTAGGTGTCCGCCTGTCTGGGGTGCAACCCCGACAGCCTGCTACCTAACCGTCAGGGTTACGGTAGTCATTCCCATCTCGGCCAAACATGGTTAATCTACACATTGCATGAAGAGAGTTAGCTCTCAGCTCACAAGACTACTAAAAGTGGCTCCCTTCCATTCACAGTCCAAGAAGAGCCATGTGTAGAAGGGGTCGGCCAATCCTCTACACTAACTTCCCTTGTGTTTAGCCCGTGAGAGGAGGACGTTTCTCCCCTTCTTTTCACTTGTTGCGCATTCACTTCCTCGACATCCTGCCCCTTTCCCAGCCCTTCATTCATTCGTCTGCACCATTCAATCAAGGACTATCATGCACATATCTCCGCCCCTTCCAGGAGCCCCGATCTCTCTCACCCGCCGGGGCCTGGGAGAGGAGGCCATGAGGTCACCGCGGCTACTGTAAAACAATCTCGCCCAGGCACAACACAGGCCATAGGCTGGAACACGCCGTATAAGAATACAGGAAGGCGGGGCGTCCACTCTTTCCCCCTTCCTCCTATACACACGCTGCAACAACGACACTCAGAATACACAAACAGCTCTCTCCCTCTCCCTTTCTATCTTTCGCTCCGTCCGCACTTTCATCTAGGGTTCGGAACCGGGCTGGTGTGCGCCGCTGCAACTTCCTTGTTATCTGTCGTGGGCGAGGGTCGAGGATTGGAGTGGAGAGCAGAGAGTGACGAGCGGTGGAAGTTGCACACACTAGTCTTTTCCCGCACGCGACAACATTGATCGGCGAAATAGCGCGCCCCTGCTAGAGACGATTTTCTCTGCCCTCCCCCCTTGTGTATTCCTCTCACTGGTGAAAGGGAAAGCAGAATTAAGGGTACGGTAGATCTCTCCCACCCTCTCCCTACTACGCCCTCTCCCTCCCCTCCACTCATCCTCAAGAGACACACACACAGCGAGACACCACTCACCAGCCAAGGGAGTGTCCCCGGGTAGGCTCCGCCCCCTTTGCTCGCTGGGTCGCCGGTGATTGGCCGTTGAGGCAATGAATGCGTCCCGTGCAAGAGAGAGGGAGAGGGGCGGAGTCGGTGTACAATGGGCTGTATGCGCTCTCCCTTTTACTGTGGCTGAGCGATTCTGCTTCCACTGCGCCCGCTTCCAAACTTTATTTGACCCACTTCCCGGCCGAATTCCGACGCAAATCGTATATTGCCAGAATCCTCATACTATTCTGCGTCGATCTATGCACTTTTCTCACAACTTTTTCTTGACAATTTCCTCTGATCTTGCTCGTATTCGTGCCTAGACCATGTTTTGATGTAGAATTCAACGAGATTCCGGGCCGAATTGGCATTTGTTTGGTGGTGTGCGCGGCTTGGCTTACCGTATAATAGAGTAACAGCGGGGCTAGTATGTTGGCTGGTTGGGTTAGGAGAGAGGGGGAGAGGAGGATGAGAGGGTAGAGGGAGAGGGAGGGAAGGGGAATTCAGTCACACTCACTCACCCGCGCTCTTTTTCTCTGCCGCCGCACCGTCCTCTCGTATTGGCGCGCTCTCTCGTCGCGCGCTCTCGCGTCTGGCCGCCCTCTCCGAGGGACGTGCACTCTGCGTCTCTGTCTGGCCACTCTATTTCAATCGCCTCCTCTATCGGCCATTGCCGATCGATCGTCAACAGTTGTGCACATATCTCTGCGTCCTCTTCGCCCGCTCCTTCTCCCTCACCATCCCCTCCCTCTCTCCACTTTGTCATTTAGAACGGGAATACCTTGCGGAGCGCCCCCCGTGATAGAGTACGGCACACACAAACATGTCTCTCCCATCCACCCATCTTACAGTATCCTCTCCGCACCCCTCATTATGGTCGCCTTAACATGGTTACGGTAACTAGGCCATGAGTCGTCGACGCTCATTAGCTAAATGGAGTGAGAAGAGGAAGGAAGGAAAGGCGCGGTGGATAGTGTAGGCTATTTGCCAAAGTGCCTCTATTCTCCTCCCAAAGGCCTCAGGGACACAAGACTGATGCTGCTGACAAATGCACCGTAATTAACGCACGTGTCGGATGGATCAAGAGCGACTCCGCCCACTTGGGATTAATGGAATGACATGGGAGGGGATGTAGGGGGAGTGGGAAACGGTGTTATCATTCTTCGGATACTCCCAATATGCTGATACCACTTGCTCATATCTGGATGCTGAGTTGGCATGGTGCATGCTGGCTCCATCGCCTTCCATAGGACCTCTCCCTTCTTTCTGTCTGTCTATCTCCATAACCACTCAATCTTATCATCCCATCTAACCCTTCCTCCACTTCCCCCCCCCCTTCCACTCCAATCGTATTGATAAAAGTGTCACAGTATGGCGAAAGAAGAGGAAGAGGAGTGGAATAGGAGGGGAAAGGGAAGGGAGACTGTAAACGACCTCCTCCTCCCCTCCTTTTCCAATGAAAGTCGCAACAACGTTTGATGCACACCGCACATGTGCCGGGTTTAAAGGGCTACGATGACGTCACGGACAAAATGTGTTCTTTTTTCAGGCGTCGCATTGCAATCTCGCATACAGTGTACGGATCCACGAGTCGATAATGAGTGGTGAGTTGTGCAAACACAGCATGCTGTGGTGCTCCCGACTCCTGAACTGTAGCACACCAGAAGGAGAGACCGAGTAGGGACTACCGTACCCCAACGTATCATGTTGTGGTGCCCTGTGTCATGGCGTGTGTCAGCATTGATACGGTCATAAAATGCGTCCTGCGTCTCTAAGTGAATAAGCGATTATCAAGGAGAAGACCGCGCTCTGGTCCCCCACAGCCTTGGTCATTAAAGGTTTAGAGAGGGGGTGCGCAAACACCACTTACTTTCGGAATATGAACACACTCACTCCAAAACTTGCAGGGACGCGGGAGAAACCCGGCCGAAGTATGTTTCACAAAAATAGCATGGTTATCTTTCTCCGGTTCAGTGATCGCCTTCCCTCCCCTTTTCTTTTGTGCGCATTGCTTATCATAGAGATCACGCGCCGAAAAAGAGTGATGTGTACGAAAAGCGAAAGGAAACGGTATTCGCTCTGTTGTTGTGAACTAGGGTTTCTTGTAATTTCATGCATATATCATTCGTCCAATCCCCTCCGGGACGGTTGTCTACCACATGAGAGGGACAACCGCGCCTCGGAGATTAGACGAATGAGAAATGCATGTTGCGACTAGGGGTTAAAAATCGGTAAATTTGTCGTCATTTTTCTCCTCCACGCGGTTGTTTCACCCCCTCATGGGCAACGGCGCCGCGAAGAAAAATGATGACAAATTTACCCGATTTTGAACCCCTGCTTGCGACCGATTTAGAGACCCATCCTTTTGTGACCAACTTTGGGCATAGGCGCCAACATGGTGCAACTGTCTCCCACATCAACATCTCTTTTTGTCCGTCTACTTTCGCCTCTTCATCAAAGGCGATCGACTGTGGTTTTTCCATATCAATCGCCCGATGACCAACGCATTTTCCCACCAATCAAACGATAGAGACGGGCCTTCTCTTCCTTCTTCTCTTTTAACACCACGGCACTATTCCAAAGGTCTCTTCCTTTATGAGTAACCACACATGTGAGAAGAGTTGCGCGCGCGAAAGGGGATGCCTTCATTGAATGAATGAGAATGAATGAATGGTGGGGCAACACAAGAGGTTCCCGCCACGATCCAGGGGTACTTGAGGTGATGAAATCAGGCAAAGATTACGGTATTACAGATGGCAGGTGAGGTACCGCCTCCTGCTGACGTCATCAAGGATACTGAGCAGCAACCGTGTCGGCCGGCCACAGTATCCCAGTCTACTGTAGCCAAATCAGGTATTGATTAGATGTTGAGGATTACGGTATCGATTGATTGCAGTCATCTCCGTAGTCGAGGAGAAAGTAGTAGAAGAGAAGGAACCCGTATCTCCTTCACCCGTTCCAGTGACGGAAAGTGCCAAGAAGCAGAAGAAGCCAGCAGTCGAGAGGTGAGTACAGTAACGTTCGGGTTTCCTCTTGAGACCAAAAATAGCGGTTTGAATTTGGCGCAATTCCCCCTGATTTGCAGGAACCCGCTTCTCTCTGCGCTCTACTGCGAATTGTGTGGTGGTGTCATGCTGGAAGCCGTCACACTCCTGCCCTGCATGCATAGTTGTAAGTTGCTGGGGCTCCCACCACGAGAACAAAGGGTTACGGTAGCTGGCCAGAAAGAAGGCGATAATTAGAAACTTCACTGCATCACCGCACTCGCCCTTGCTTTTTCTCATTGAATCGCCTTCTTTTCGCTCTCCCCCTTCCCTTCCTTCCCTTTGCCTTCATAACGACCGAGGGTGAATGATTTAGTGTAGGGCATCATGTCTTCGAGAATAAGATAACGACATTCGCTTGTCATGGAAACGAATAACCGGGTCCGCTTGCAAGCAAATCCGGAACAAATTCGGTCCGTGAAACAGGCAAATTGTTCAGTTTGCGATCCGTGCGTAGTGCAGAAGGTGGACGAGAGCGAGGAGTGCCCCAAGTGTGAGGAGAAAATTATCACGGTACAGTAATCGTACTGTAGAGGCTATTTCACGGATTCGCTTCAGGAGAACGGCTACGGAATGCGTGCCGATCCCTTCATGCAGAGTCTCGTTTACAATGTGAGATTTATTGATTGGCTAGTTGAGGTACGGTAGTACATATGAAATTGACTGAATCCCGCCCGGAAATTGACATGCACTGTTGTTTACAATGAAAATGGAACAGGAAAGGAGGTGGAGAGAAGTTCGCCACTATCAGTGATCTCAAATGAAATGGTTCTAGTGACTACTACTGATTCCATTTATGGATTCCATTTATTGATTGATTTTCACAAGGATTACGGTCACTATTGAATTACAGATGGCTCCCGAACTCGCGAAATACGACAAGATGAAGCTCGAAACTTATGTGTGCTCAGATGAGGACCGGGATGTTCTAATGAGCCCGTGAGTCCCGGAACGACTTTCTCGAATTACGGTATTATCGCTTTTCAGGACCGAGCTCTTCCAGGAGGAATACAGGATCCACCCCAATGAGAAGATCAATGTCGTATTGGACTATGCACAACTGCACATGCCCCCACCAACTGAGGTTCGTGGCCTGAATCAGGACATACTGTATTCATTGATTACTGTAGGATTATCATGTGAATACTGTATTTATTGCAGGTGTACAATGGCCGGCCGAGGTACATCAAGCCTGCGAGGAACGGTCGTACTCGCTCAGCGAAGTTCAGCAGACGACGAGCGGACGTGCCTCCACCGGACGAGAAGCGATTCGTCTACGATGAAGAGGTGCCGACTCTCACAACGAAAACCCTGGATTACGGTATCCATTCAGGCTGCGAAAATGCTGTACGGTGAAATGTACTCCTCCCTCCGCAGGAAGGGCGACATCAAGGAAGAGTCTGATGAGGTGTGTTTCTTTCTTCGACATTCCCCTGTCCCGAATCTAAGTTCTGTGGCGTGACTTATCCTTCATCGTGAAACATATTCCGTCCGGGTACCCTCTGTCTCCTCGCTTGAGTGTGTCTTGCAGCAACAACAAACAGAGTGCTGCTCTCCAGCCGAGATGAAGGAAGAGTCGAGAGACTCCGGATTCACCGGAAGTCCAGGAGATGCTCCAGAGGACCAGAAGCCCTCCACCAGCCAGGACGAACTGAGGAAGAACAGGGTGAGGAGTCTTGTCTGTCTGTTCTATGGTTGACCATTTGACTACTTATGAGTTATGTTTCACAGAGAGTACATCTTAAAATATATTTTATAACATAACCGATAAAGTAGTCAAACTGCCAGTCCTAGTCTGTTCCCATCCCCCTGCATGGAACCTGAGTTACGGTGTTTAGTGGAACGGCAAATGATTTTTAATCGTGGAAATTGCAGAAGCGCCGATCAGCCGAAGAGCCCAAAGGCGACGATCGCATGGACTTCAGCAAGTTGAGGAGATACGTCTACGTCCCTGCCAAGGTAGGATTTTTCGTTCCATTTTCATTCCGCTCGAACTCCATACTAGGGTGTCACAAAACGGCAGTAAAGTGCATTTATCATTAGTCTAATTTCTAGCCGCTATGTGCGTTAGACAACCGCTCCGAGTCGATTTTTTGATATTTGTTGGCTAAAGTGCTGTCGGGAGGTATGATTCAGTCTATCAGAAGATCTGTGTTAAACGAATGAGAAATACACCGTACTATCGATTTAAACACCCTAAATACTCCATACATTGCAGACTCCGCTTGTGTGCATACGAGAGATACTCGAGAGGAAGATGTGCCTGGCCGAAGGGCTAAACGTCAAGCTCATCGATCATATGTGCGAGAACGTAAGTGTTTCACTCCCGACTGGAATTTCTAGGGTTACTGTAGTTCATAGCGATCAGGAATTACCGTAATCTCCGTTTCAGATCCTCGATGAGGACATGACGCTGGGTGAGCTGGCGCAGGTGCGCGGATGGCGTAGAAGGGTCCAAATGCTGAGGATCCTCTTCACCGTACCAAGGAACTGGGCCCTCGAGGTATGTTGTTCTGTGTAGTCTACAGTAACCCGAAAATCGCTTCAGGACGAAGCTCCGCCCGTCCTGGACGCCCAGGAGACGTTCCGCGAAGTGTCACCGGAGCCCGTCGAGCAGGAGGATGAGCTCGAGAGGATAAGCAGAGAGGCTGAGGCTCATGTAAGAGGATTGATTACTGTACTTCGGATTACTGTAACTGTTCATGCATGAGAGACTCCTGAGCGGATTGCCTGATTTCCGCTCAGGGTAGAGAGTAATGACTCTAGATTTATTGATTAATTGTGATTATCGATTGATTGGTAGCTATTATTGATTGATTGATTGTTTGTGATGTGTTGTCTCTCCTGCAGTCGCCCACCATGCAACACATCGTCATGATCGACCCTTCCATCTTGGCCAACGGACCTCAGGGCACGGCTGGAGCGCCCAAGGCACCCATCATTCAGGTAATCCATCCACCATCTCCTGCCAGGAAGCCTACAGTATGCTCTCTCTTGCTCGTATCGATTTTTTTCATTTGAATGTTTTGTTGTCCCCTCTAGAATGGGCTGCATTTGGGTGTCGTAATGACGAAGATTTATTGATTTATCGATTTTTGGGAGCAGAACAGGACAGTTATTGTTTTAGCACCGACTCCTGACGCAACCTCCCGTGAAGAGGAAAAGTACCGACTCGTCCGGATCCGAACCCGGCGCCGAGAAGAAGAAACGCAAGTCGAAGAAGATGCGACTTGAGGAGGTTCGTCATTTTCCCGCCCAAATTCAAATTCAAATCCCTGATTCAGGAAGAGCTCGCGGCCGCGGCTGCAGCTTACGGAGAAGCACCGTCGACCTCTGCAGCACCTACCGTACCTCCAATTCACCCTCCTCAAGCCCAGCAACACCCAGTTAATGGAGCTCTAGGATCCCAACAACATCAACAGCGCGTCCAAATGCCCGCAGGCTTCCTGACGCCAGGCATGAACCTGCCCCCAGGAACCTCAATCCGGCTGCCCCCAGGCGTCAACCCTGGCATGGCCTCAGGTGTGTGATCTTTGATCTTTCTTGTTTATAGCTTGATCTCTTTGCAGCAATGCACATCCCGTTTATTCTGCACATGCCAGACGGGTCGGCGGTGGCGGCTCCGCCCGACTTCTTTGCCGGTCCCGGCGGCATGCGCATGCTCCAGGGCGGATTCCAGGCAGGCGCCGCCTCACCACAGCAGATGCAGCAACTGCAGGTTTGTAGTTTGATATTTGATCTTTGTAGTTTGAACTTTGTTGTAGAATATCTTATTTGGTAGTAAAGTGCATCTCTCATTCGTCTGCTCCACTCGGAGCGGTTGCCTGTCGAACTCCGAGACAGCGGCTCCGATGAAATTCGACGAATGAGAAATGCGCTTTACTGCCGATTTAGAAAAGCGAGCTTGTCCTTCAATCTTTATGGTTTACTCACTTACAGCAGCAACAAATGCACCAGCATCAGCAGAGGGCCATGGCTGCTGCGCGTCAACAGCAGCAGCAACAGGCTCAGCGGGCTCACCAACAGCAGCAACAGTGAGCTTTTCGTTGCAGTCTGGTGTTTGTAGTTTGAACTTTGTACCTTGTAGTTTGTTCATTGAACTCATTGCAGACAGCAACATCAGCAACAACAACAGCAGCCGCAGTCTCAGCAAGCACCACATCCTCCTCAGCAACCGGTTTGTAGTTTGATCCTTGATCTTTATAGTTTGATTCCATTCAAATATGTACTTTGATCCTTTACAGCATATGCCACATCTGATCCCAGGCACTGTGCAGCCCGGTCAATTTGTCATTCTGCCCAATGGCATGACCTTTCAGGTCCCGCCCCACGGACTCGCCATGCCACAGTGAGTTGTAGTTTGATCTTTGATCTTTGATCATCTGTTCGTAGTTTGATCTTTGATCGTTGCAGGCTACAACAGCAGATGCGCAAGCAGTACCAGGAGGATCGGGACAAGAACCGCCACATTGATGAGACCATCAACACCGTCTACAACAGGGTTTGCAAGGAGGTTTGTAGTTTGATCTTCGATCTTTGATCTTTGATCCTTTAGGGAGGTCCATCCCCCGTGCCACCGCACACAGCGGCTCCACCGACTTCACGACCTCCCAAGCAGGAGAAGCGGGCGGAGGAAGCCCCTTCCAAACCCGCGGCCGGTGCGCAGGACGATATGCCCAAGATGGTGCAAGAGGCTCCTGTGATCAAGAAGGAAGTCGTAGTAAAGGAGGAGACTCCCAGGAGCCCCTCCCCCACTGACCCCCACACCTTGGCCATTGTCGAAGACCCCGATGAGGAAATGCCCGTATTGGGCGCAGAACAGTAACAAGTAGTCTTGTAGTGATGTATGTAGTTTGATCGGAGCCAGGATCAAACTACAAGTAGAATTTGCCTCCTATTGTACATATTTAGCCTCTTCGCAGCCTTCCCGGTTTCGTAAATAATCAGTGCAATTTGTTGTAATGTAATTTCATTATAATCGCAAAACGAGTTCCCCAATTTCGAGTTTTCCCCAGTATGTGACGATGTCTTTTTGTTGTTTTTTGCAGACCCTACTTGTAGCTTTTACTTGTACTGTATGTAACTAGTCCCCAGATCGGTTGAAGTAAGCGACTTTTGACTAGTCTTCCGAGACTGATATTCGAGCAATTTTAGCGATTCCTCTTTCCAGACATGAGATCATGTCAGGAATGATGAATGAGCTGTAGGGCCATGTAATCGGACGAAAGGCAATAGAGCCATGGCCATTTCACCATTGTGGCGCAAAGGTCCATGGCGTTGCCGTCTTTCGCTCGAGCACCACTAGTCACTTACTACTTCCTCCTGTGCCCAAGCGCCTTTCTTCCTACTAGGGTTCCTAGATCGGTATTAAGGTGCATTTCTCTTACGTCTAGTGTCTAGAGATAACCGCTCCGCGGAGATTTGACGAATGAGATATGCACTTTACTACCGTTTAAGCACCCCTACTTCCCACTACATTCTTTCCTTCTTTCGTTCCTCCACTCGTGCAACAATTGATAGCAAGAGAGAGATGATAGCCATCTCTCTCACAATAATTGATAGCCATGGACGCTTTTCGGATCGAAAGTGCAACTTTTAAACGTCTTGATGGCCCCAGCTCATCATAGATAACCCGTACAAGTTATGTTCCACGAAAACTATATCTAGGATCAGTGAAACATAACTGATGCACCATCGTTCCTCAAAGCAACCATCGTGTAGTTTGTAGTCTGTCCCCCTTATCAACCCCGTTCGTCTGCTTTCGAATAATCAAGTACACACACACTGGTGACTTCCGCTCTTTCCGTTTCCCGAACCCCTCAAATATGTGTACCGAACAAATCACAGGACGACCTGTATACAAAACCTTTACTGATTTTCGTTTCTTAACTAGTAATAGCTGTTAGTGTTGCCCAGTGTTAGTTTCCTGTGTTTCCAGAGAGTTTCCGAGAGTATATGTGCACATTTCATAAATTGTTTACACTGAAGGAGACCGAGTCGCATACCTAATTATGCAGAGCACATCATCTAACAAGATTGAAGCTTCGCGGAGCGAAAGTCAGAGGCGCCATGAATGTTTGCGCTAGAGTTTCTAAAACGGTAGCAATGTGCATTTCTCATTCATCTAATTTCTGCGGAGCAGTTTTCTCTGAGAGCGATAGACAACCGCTCCGAGTGGATCAGTCGAATGAGAATTGTACTTTACTACCTTTTTAGAAACCGTAGTTTGCGCCAAAGTGGTGAAATGAATGCTTGCGCTGTGACGGTGCTGACTGTCGCTGAATTAGTTTACAGAGAATCTAACAAGATTGGAGGTTAGGATGGAATAGCTACTTGCATTTCAAGGCCCCTTCTATTATATCTTCTCCTCTTATTTCTTTTCCATCTTCTTCTTCTTCTCCTTCAATATGTCCGTCAGTCCTTGTCACTCACAGAAAATGCGAATGAATATCAATGGGCTCCCGAGGTCACATCTACCGTACCCCCTGCTTTTCAGAGGTGTGCGCTGGGTCGTACAGTTGGGGCGTGATTAATATCTCGCTCTCGAGAGGGGGGCTGGCTCGAGTGTACAAAACGGCCACTCTCGTTTGTGGAAGGCGAGAGATCACGTGGATGCGAGAGAGGCGAGACGGCGAGGGGGAGGCGAGAGCGCGTTAGACAGGAGGAGCGCACAGGCGGCTAGGGCAGGCAAAAGAGTAGGGGGAGGGGGGAGAGCGGGTGATTACGGTAGTGCCAGTCAGAGGGAAAGAGAGAGCATACACAATTCCTTCTTCCCTTCCCCTTCTCCCTCTCTCCCTACCCCCAAAGAGTATTCGCTTTACGAATCGAGGGACTTTCGCCCACGAAATTCCGACACAAATCTATGGCATCCCGAACGGAAAACATTTCCAGCTACAGCAAGACGATCGATACAGTATCCCGAAGTGCTCTTGAGGTCTTGGAACGACACTGACAGTATGAAAGTGACAGTATCATGGAGTAAGTAGTTAACTTCGCATCAGACACAGTTATCTTTATTATACTGGTTTCGAATATGGAAATGGTAAACATTCCACTCGGACAGTAATATATTCTGGATGAAACGCAATCCATCCTCCCCCTCCCCCTCCCTGTCTCCCTATTAATATCGTATCCCTCTCCATGCATAGAGCCAGCCAATGCAATTAGCCTATGGGAGAGTAGTGTCTCGTAATCCTTCACCCAGCCCCCACCCCCTCCCAACCAGCCCTCAGGGCACATTCACTAATGCACACCCACTTCCCAATGCAAATATCCCACCACACAATACAGGTGTCTACTATTACGGTATGCCTGGGTAACCCTGTGAGTGGAGGGAGAGCCCTGGGAAACCCGGTGCGTGTGCGATGTGAGAGGGGAGAGGGTCTAATTCTGTTGTCCATTCAAATGAGCGGGCACGTCCCCGGGGAAGGCTTAGGCCAACTCTGAATGGTCTCTCAGATTGTGACATTTCTCTATGGGAGCCAAGATTCCATTTGGCGATAGCGGGGCCTGTGGGCACCAGAAGGGGGGTCACTACCGTAATTAGAGGGACTGACAATCAAGGAAACACTCTGGGAGACAAGAGACAACCGGGCATTGGGTGATATTGACTAGGGAACGGGGTTATTGAATCGATGTAAAATGCATTTCTCAGTCGCCTAATCCACTCCGAGCTGTTGTCTATCCAACATAGGGACGACAGCTCACAATCATCCAAGATTAGACAAATTAGAAATGAATTTTACTGCCTGTTTATTTAGAAACCAAAAAATATGTAATTTGCAACTAAGTTGCCATGATTCAAGGGACTGAATCATCGTGGAAAGGTTGAGAATGGGCTGAGTTATGTGTGGAATCTTGGGCCCAATCTCTCCCTCCTCCGAGTGGGAGCTAATCTGAGATGAAATGAATGGAAGTACTGCAGACATGCACATATTTACTCCTTTCCCAATCTCCGATGCAAATCCACAATCGTATCATGCTACAAATGTCAAATCGTACACGATAGCATCAGAGAGATAATAAATGTGTCCGCCAAGGTCAGATACCGTACTTGTGCCAGACACAGCAGACAATTCCGCTCGAGAGCGAGAGTGACCGTATTCCCATGTTTTCCAGCCGGGAGTCAAAAGGCAGAGGGCCAAGGATCCAATTAGATGTCCTTCAATTGTCCGTAAATGTACTGCCCGGATTACTGTACTCCTTGACCTCCCCGGTTTCTCAGGGTGGTTTCATACTAAGGCTGGTGGCAGTTTGAGTCCGAGAACGGTTATGTTTCTGGAAGCCAATAGCTGTCAAGATATACCGATCCGTGAAACATAACTGATTTCGTACTCATGCTGCCAACCCTATTCCCTACCGTAACCCAATATATCTTGTCGTGTTTTTGCTTTACCTTGGGTGGGTTCCTCAATAGGATTGCTCCCTCCTAATCGAGAAAAGGAGAGAGAAACTGCAAAAAGAGAGCGAATTGTAGTGGAAAGAACGAGCTGGGAGGAAAAAGGAACTTCATTCCTGTCTACCCGGTGTTGTTACGTTTCATTGTCTGTAGATTAGCCTAATCTGATGTGGAGACAGTAATGGCACTAGGGGAACATGACTCACTATTAATATGTTCTAATGAGTCAATATTATAGCGTATTAGCGTTTCTAAAAAGGTAGTAGAACACATTCGTCTGTCGTCTCATTCACTAACAGCGGTTGTCTCACTCATGCGATAGACCATCCCGCTTCACGAGATTTAGATCATAGAGGAATGCACTCTGCTAAATACCGTTTTAGAAACACCAGCGTAACCCGGTGTTGTTACGTTTCATTGCCTGTATATTAGCCTAATCTGATTAGGATTAGGCGGTAATGATTTCACTAGGGAGTGCACACACTAATGATATAAACTAAAGATCCGGCAATACGGCGTAAATGTCCATTCTGCCCTTGTCTTTACAAGCCAGTTCCTATTCCGCCTTTTCATCTCCCAATGAATAGCAATTGAGTGCGACCGTCTCTCTCCCTCCCCCTCCTTTGACCTTTCCATCAAGTGCGTTCGGCTCCATTCACTCTCTCCTGCGGACTTTACCCCACAGTCGGGAGTGAAAGGAGTGAAACGGACCGGAAAATTCGCTGATGCCGTCTCTTTCAGATTGTTCTCTGTAGCTGATAAGATAAGAGCCCCTGTCCATCGAAAACATGGATCGTGACGTCATTCGGGCTAGAGACGGGGTCATGAGCAATTCAAACCTCCCTATTCTCCTTCGAGTTGTTGTTTATGAGTTTGAGGGACAACCGCTCGGAGCTGAACGGGAAGGTTTGAAATGTTCATGACCCCCCCCCCCCTATAATCCGGGCAGTGGCGTGACGTCATTTTCATCGGAGAACAAGGATACATACTACAACTTGCAATCCGAACTGCTCATTCCGCGGGATATAGCCGGTCTCGTGTGAGGAACGACGTGATTAAGAAATCCCTTTGATCCCCCACTGCCATTATGTATCCCGGCGGAACTGAGACATCTAGTACAATCCGCATTCGTTTGGACTCCTCGTTAGTACTTTGGCACATGTTTCATCCAGACTATTAGTGAAGACAGAAAGAATGGCAAAGTGAATTACATCTGTCTGCTCTCACTGTCACGCGGCGGTGTCAAAACACTAGAGATGACCGGGTGAATGAGGGTGTTGAGATAAGGAATGAACTTTGCCGTTATTTCTGTCTTCACTACTATATATGATCTTCCAGTAGCTGTTGCCTCTAGATGACCACTAATCAGGTCGTTAGGGGACAACAGCTCTCATGTCAAGAGAGGCGATTGGTGATGAATGGGTCAATGATAGTAATCTCGATCATTTGTCACTCCGAAGAGATCATCAAGAGACGCCGACAAAGGAACGACGGCACTTCCTGTGTTTATCTTATTGTAGACGACTAGAACTGCGCCAAGGACGTTTGCATCGTTATGGTTAAGTGGACCCTTGCGCCATTACAGTGCAGAGAATGATGGCGCAAGGGTTCATTTCACCATAACGGCGTAAATGTATTTCACCCATCACTTCCTGTGTGGTTATCTTATTGTAGGCGACTAAGAACCGCACCAAAGATATTTGTGCCGTAATGGTGAAGTGAACACTCTAACGGCGCAATGGTCCATTTCACCACTATGGCACCAATGACCATCTTGTTTTTCATCATTCACTTCCTGTGTTTATCTCATAGTAGGCGTCTCACTTGGATAGAGGAACGAACACTTCTCATTCGGGGCGGCAGGGACGACAATGTTTGCGTTTCGCAACAAATTGGAGGGGATGAATGGAATGAAAGAGACCGCCAAAGCCCCCACCCCTGAAAAGGCTCTAACAAGCGTTTCTTAAGCGGTAATTGAAGGCATTTCTCATTCATCGAATCTGCGCGGACCCATTGAACGTATAGACAACCGCTCGGAGAAGATTTGATGAATTAGAAATGCATAAGATTATCGATTTAGGGACATAAGAGAAACTATCTGACTGGATTGATGTTTTACACCAGAGGCTTGTCACAGCGGCAAAAATTAAGCACATCTCAAACTTTCCCCTCTGACTAATTCGACCATGCCCTGATCAGTGGTGCATATCTCATTTTCTTAAAATGACAGTTTATAAGCTGTAACGAGATCGCTGTTAAATGGGACCCACGAACCTCTAATTTGTGTCACTAATAATTCCTACTACTTAATCGTATTTGATCGGGAGCCCTTTGGTCTCATAAGCAATCTTGATGGGATGGGATGCTATTGTAACACCTATTGACGCCCAAACACCCCCCCCCCAATTGGCTCAGCAGTCTTTTCACCATTGGATTACCATCTCAAGGTGTGAATAGTGTGTCAAGAGGGTGGAGGATAAGTACGAGGATTTCGGTACGGTTCAAAGGGTGCCCCAGTCCTTGGCTCTGTTGGCAGAATTAATGCATAATGGGTTATGTTTCAAGGCTACTATATACTGGAAGATATAACCTATGTGAAACATAACCCATGAAGTAGCGAACCTGCTACCAGCCATTGTTCAAAGGCGCCAATGGTCCTTGGGTGGGCGGGGGGGGGGGGGGGCCGCCCGCGAAGCCCCCACCCCCCGCACGCCCGCACCCACCACCCAGCCCCTCACACTG
>JACMIF010000703.1:0-33131 GCA_014805445.1 Diplogasteroides magnus
TCATTATTCGGTGTGTACAGTCCGACGTCGAAAAATCATTATTTCTCAAGTAAAAATATGAATTCCTTGGGCATTTTCAAATCAGCTGGAATAGTACATCAAGGTCGCCTAGTAGTGCGCACATAAATACAGAAATCTGCAAAAAATCAGTTTTCTGTAGTCTTTGATATTTTAAATTTTCCAATTTCCTTGAAATCGCAAATTCGCAGATTTTACGAAATTGCTCACATGTAGAACAGGACGCAATCGCGGTCTCTGTACTTTATCGTGCTTGCAGTACAGGTATCACCAGTTACAACCCCTATTTTGATATGGACCACAAATTCGCGTTAAGAGAGAAGAACTCGATTTTTGATCCGGTACCACTTTGTCATATGTCATCTTTTGCACGTTGCAGTTTGAAGGACGCTTGAGCAGCGATGGCCATATCGTGCATTCGTACTGATAATGAGTGGCCTACCACTATGCAGTATAACTCCAATGCCCATTCTTACAAAAGAACTTTTGGGATGGATTTCAAAAATGGCACCTTACTTATTTACCAACCTAATATTTCAGTACATGTTGTCTAATCCTGGCCGATCAACACAAAGTCGACGATGCTGCATGGAATCAAGTGCATAGTTACTTCATGAAGGTAGGCATTGTGTGATAGTCAATATTAGGAAGGCTGTAATGAGTCATTCAAGACCAAACGGATGAATTTAGGGTGGCAAACTGGTCATTCCTTGTGATGGTCGACTGCCAGAAATGATCGCCAAATTTGATGCTGCAGAAGGGCATGACGTGAATGGGAAGAGACTTATGAAGACTATCGTCCTACTTCCAGATGTCATCCTTCCGTCTGATGCACTGTGATGAATCAATGGCTCGAGATCTGCAGAGGTTTCTGGATCGAGGAAGAAACACCGGGGAGGATGAGGTGGTGATTGTTTGGATAGGCAGAACTATTCAATTTGAGTATTTTCGTGTATTCGTCGTGCCTCTTCTCTCTGAAGAGTTTTTGTCTCTAAAATGCAGAGACAACCGCTCCTCAGAGAGTAGAGACACGGCGAATGCACGAAAATACTCATATGCGACGTCCTAGATTCAATCAGTGGCGATTCCTTCGAATCGTTTGGGCATCGTAGCGGTGAATCGCATGTGGATCGCATCGTTTAAGAAGCATTATTTTTTCACCTCAAGCAAAATCAAGGCCCCCCGCGCGCGGGGTGGGAAACTTTCGAATTAAATTCAGATTTTTTTCCTGGAAGTAGGTATGGGCACTCAAAGGGTAATGCTAGCCGGATTTGGTCTGAAAAAATTTCGCAATCGTTTTATAGACGAATTTCGTCATGATGTTTAATCGAGCATAACTCGCTTGAAACACATCTTAGAGGGCTGACGAAGAGCTCATTCTGGAGCAAACTTAATGCTTTTTATTTTCACTGTTGGAAGCTTTTCGTATCTCTTACAACTGAGAAAGATACGCCAACGCGGGGGTAATTTACCCCATTTAATTCGAAAGTTTCCCACCCCGCGCGCGGGGGTCCTTGAGGTGAAAAAATAATGCTTCTTAAAACAAAACGGCTGTGAATCGTTTACGAATCGTTACATTTTGCCTCTTTCCCTGGCATAGAATCCTCAACATGGTCGTTCTGTCCATGTTGAGGATTCTATTGCTACTCCAAAGCGAGATATTATTATGCAAAAAATGACATCCAATACCAATATCAGTAGAATCTTCTTCTTTTACTTGCCAGACTGGTCTCATCAGACCTACTAGGGAAGGCAGAATGAACGCGAGAGTGCATTCCGTCTCTCCGTGCTGTCCATCGTGCGGTCGTGTATACACATTAGATATGACCACACGATGGAGAGCACAGAGAGACGGAATGCACTCTCGCGTTCATTCTGCGTTCCCTAGCTCCTACACTATTACCAATATTTTTGAATATTGAAGATGTAAATGGAAAAGTTGTTTCTCAAAGTCTGTCTAATTGTAAGTCTCCAATAATAAGCCGAAGAGCTCTGGTACCAAATTCATGCAATTATTTTCTAGCCACTACTGTTTCAGAGTGTTCTAGAGAGTTTTTTAAACGATGAACGATTCTTTAACAACTCGTAATGAGCGCTGTGTGAGCCGGCTCCTACGAAATGATACGATGCCTGAAACGATTCACCGAATCGCAAGTGAATCGGAGTCGCAAAATGAATCGTTCTGCCTATCCTAATGATTGTGGATTACTGATGATAACATGCAATAGATGTCTCGTCGCTATCAGTCCGAAGGAGACACGGCTGGACAATACAACTTCAGAATGGAGAAAAGAAAAGGTTGAGAGTGGAAGACAGAGCAAGAAAGCGATTTCCTCTTGGCAAAATGAATCACAAAGTGCATTTCGTCTCTCTGCACCCTCATTCACTCCGACGTCTCTGGAGCATAGATACTAGGCTTTGGAATACAAGATACTTGTTTGTACCCTTCAGCCCAATTCCTTCGTCCTTTCTCCCTTTCACCCAACTACTTGGGCCAATTCATGCACGCACCCAATACCTGTTTCATACAAGTTAGATTTGGTGGCCTGTGAATAGCCAAGTATTTTGGCGAAGGAATTGTCCTTCAATGCCTAATATACATGACCACCAAAACAGAGAGAAGCAATACACTTTGGGGTTCATTCTGGCAACACTTTATTCCGTTGTAGATGAGCCGTTGTGTCTGGACGTAGAATTGAATGGAGGCCGTTGCTGCTTCACTGATGCATCGTGTGAAAATCTCATGAGTAAACACCACCATGTACTCAGGCAGTGCATGGAGTCTTTTGGAGTTAAGGTTGAGGAAGGAATGGAACTGTCAAGAGAGATGCTGTTTTAGACAACTGATGATGGAAGGGAACGTACTCGTGTCACATGTGGATACATGGCAGTGGATGATGATTGTCTCCACATTTGCAAGGTCAAAAGAGAAACAAATCACTCATTTACTCATCATTTCAGCTCAACTTTCGCTATGGAAGAGCAATGGGAGACAGTCCTCAATTGCTGTTTGCCCCTCCCATTGAGGAAGGGGAAATGCCCGAAGCACGGGAAGATTTACTTCCCATCAAGGTGATGAACAGGTATGAGAAGAAGTTGCTAGACCCACTCTCGAATGATGACTTGTCTGAAGAGAAGAAGTCTGTAAGCAGTGTGAATACGCCAGAAGATACTTTGATCATCTTCAAACGAATGCCCTTGGGAGAACAGTGAGATCTCCTTGTATTGTCTATCATATGCAATTCTTTGTAGGCCCTCTTTATTCCCGTGGCAACTGATACAATGGACGTGGCTAGAAGGTAAATAGCTATTGGGTTGTATGTAAGATATGGTTGGCAGGTTGATTACTTTGTGGGTTATTCTTCAGGGGCGGGATGGCTCAGTGATCTAGGGCGCCACACTCATTCTGATAATCCCGGGTTCAACCCCCGCCTCTGCCCCGCCAAGGCGCCTTTCCTCCGTGGGTCGGGCAATTGGTAGCGGTGCCCGCGAACCAAAGACCCCCTGGAGAAAATGGTTGGAACGCCAGGGTGTAACTCCTAATCGACTGTCCTAGCAGTCCACCGGCAGGACAACTCCTGGATGCCCCCCTGACCCCGGAATAAAGACTTTTAGACTTCAGGGAAGGTACAGTATCGATAATAAGTTTCCGTAGACTCTTCTTTCTCAGATATCTTAGCTCTCAGTTTTCGAAAACTTCTGAAATTTTTCATGTATATAGTATATACATGAACGAGAGGTGGTCAAACAAGGTACCCCGCAGACATCGACCGAAACATGCGATATTCAAAAAAATCGCTACATTTATATTTTTTGTGATGTATGTCTAAAATAAATCATGTGCACTCTACTACTATATTTGCGTAAGATCCAGCTGAGATCTTATTTTTTCCAAGGCTGATTCAGTACATAAAAATTCTCAAATTATGGATACCATGGTTTTTGGTCGAAAAATGAATTTCGACGACGTGCGGTACTTAGTATTAGTTTTTGAAGAGAATTTTTTGGGAAGTTTTTTTAAGCAAACCAGAGCTCTTGAAATCAATTTTGAACCGAGTTGTGATGATTTGAATGATTTTTCGGGGGAAAATGAATAAAAGATAGTAACTCCGTTCAAAATTGATTTCAAGAGCTCTGGGTGGATTTAAAAAACTTCCCAAAAAATTCTCTTCAAAAACTTGTTACTAAACCCCGCACTTCATCAAATTCATTTTTCGACCAAAAACCATAATTTGAGAATTTTTATGTACTGAATCAGCCTTGGAAAAAATAAGTTCTTAGCTGGATCTTACGCAACTATAGTAGAAGAGTGCACATTTATTTTAGACATACATCACAAAAAATAAAAATTTAGCGATTTTTTTAAAATCGCATGTTTCGGTCGATGTCTGCGGGGCACCTTGCTTGGCCACCTCTCGTAAAGGGATGAAACATCCTGCTCGCCACCACTTGACAGTATTGTGTAGGACATTTGTTTTACATTACACTGACATCATACCAGACTCGTGTCACTAGGTAGAAAATTATAGAAATTTTTGAAGCAGGTACCTCGCACATGCAATTTTCGCTTGCTTCTATATCTAAAATCAGAGAAGTAAAATTCGACCATACTTTGTAGTTGTGCAATCGCCACATGCGATGGACACTTCAAAAAAGTATACCCCGAAATTGGGTCAAGTTGATGTTAGGGTGTCACTCATAGTGACTATATTGACAGCCGCCATTTCGAACCGTCTAATTCCACTCCAGGCAGTTGTCTCTGCGAAGTGGGTGACGACCTCTAGGAGTGGAATTAGACAGTTCGAAATGGCGGCTGTCAATATAGTCACCATCAGCGACACCCTAGTTGATGTATGTTTTATTCGATGGGAAAGCGACCTAAAATTGTGAAATTTTTAGGTTGAAGAGTCCCTATGGTAAACAAAGTTTCAACGGTAGCTTTTTCGTTTTGGGCCCCTCAAGGCAAAATGGCGACGTTTTGAACATCCGAAACACATTCTTTTTGCCATGGGGAAGCGGCCACTCGAGATGCAGGGTCGTCATATTCAGCAAATATCAGTCATGTGGTCTAGTATATATATGAAAAATTTCAGAAGTTTTCGAAAACTGAGAGCTGAGATATCTGAGAAAGAAGTGTCTACGGAAACTTATTATCGATACTGTATATCTTCAAATATACTGTTGCAGTGAAACATATGCCCTAAAGTAATAAAACTGCCAGCCACAGAGTGTGTGTGCATGTGTTGACTCACTTGCAGTTTCCACTCTTCCTTCCCCTCCTGCAGAGATCTTATCGTCATTGCGAGACAGCAACTGCATGCGAAGGGTGAGTTGCACAAGAAATTATTCAATTTTTATGCAATCAAATTCACTATAATTCACACAGGAATGGAATATCGTATAAAAGGCCGTGATTTCAGGACGATCAGGAAACGAGTGGCTTTCTCCCGTGGGAGCAGCCATGTGGACATTCAACTTCCTCATTCCAAAGACATCAATGCTTGCAAAGTGCGGAATTTTGCATCCCGGTTGTTAATGTTGAAGTGTTAAGTCATTCTTCCTTTATACAGCTGATCATGGCCACCGCTGTGGTTGAAGCAGTGCATGAACTGAGTGGAGTGAAGGTGAGCAGACGATGGGAACACACAGAACACTCTCTTCATATAGGACTTCCCCCTGAATATCAAGTGGCCGAATGATTTGTACCATGGAAGAGAAGACAAGATTGGAGGACTCTTTGTTCTGTCGAGTGAATCAGAGACAGTGGAACGATTCTACAGTGTGGGAGTGGGAATCAATGTGTCCAATCAACATCCAACCACTTGCCTCAATGCAATGAGACAGGGAATCGAGTTCAGAGAACAGGAGGTCGTCGCATACAGTCTCAACCATTTCCAGAGTTCGTTCCATGTCACCATTCTCAATCAGAATGAGTCTTTCAGGACTGTTGGACGTGTACGAGAACAAGGGACTGGACACATTCCTCCAACAGTACTACAAGCACTGGCTGCATGCGTGAGAAGGGCTTTCTGTGTTGTGAATAGATATGAAATTGAGGAACGAAGAAGTGACCCTCTCTCACAGTGATCAACGATGCACCATTGAAGGCGTCGATGAACACGGATATCTTCTCGTTAAGGACAAGGAGACTGGACAGGTGTCATCGACTCAAGGCCAAATATATGTCTCTATTCAGACATTCTCTGTATCAGACGATGGAAACTCATTCGATTTGATGAAGTCTCTTATCAAAATGTCGTGTGTTCCATTGCAATATTAAAGAAGCCATAAATGGAGATTCTGGGTCAGCCTTTCTGACAACATAGCGTTGATAAGCATCGCTGATTACATAGGAAGCCGAAAGCTTTTATTTAAAAAAAAATTTGAACACCCGTAAAGCAGTTGTCAAAAAATGAGAAAGTTGTAGTTTGTAGTTTGAAAACGAATTTCAACTACAAACTACAACATTCACTTGAAGTACTCGCAAACGTTCTAGTTCGTTTTATATGCAATTTTATAGTTTTTTTTATACTTTCTGGCTAATTCGAGTGCGATAAACACAGAAATAAAACCACGAAGCTCGAAATTGCGTCTGACACGTGAAATGAAATAAAAGAGATTACGGTATGTCCACCACACCGTTACCATAAAGATGCAGGGATTTCCGTACAGGACTATTTTTCGTCGAACAGAATTTCTCCATTTATTACTTCTTTAAATGAGTTGGATGTAGCCTTGTGTTTAATCATGGTATAAAGAGTGAACAAGTAGAATGGACGACAATGGTGACAATGGCACGGTGTCACGGTCAATGATGTCACAGTCCATCGACCACCTTGAAGCGTTACGCATTCAACAATTTGCAACAAAAAAGAAAGAACAGTCTGAGATGTGTCAAGACTGATTGTGAGCAGAGTATTCCTTCTCCTTCTTTCGATGTCATACCTCCCTCTGACATCAACATTCTATTCACTAGCTCCTAGTCCACAATCAACAGAATAATAATATTTTAGATCAATACTGTATGTACAGTATCAACAATTAGTAATCATTGCAACACTTAGTTTGTTTGCCATAACTTTGTTCAAAATTATCTAAAATGCACGAAATTTTTTTGTTAGTTCCCAATGGAAGTTTCGATGAACCCTATTAGGACAGCATTTTTTCGGCTCAAGGTAAAATCGATGTTTTTCTGGAAGTAGGTATAGGCACCACACGTCTCGACGATGATTTTGTCTGAAAAATATTTTTTCACATGAATTTCTTCATTATGTTTGATCGATCATAACTCGCTTCAAACTCATCGCAGAAGGCTAGCAAAGTGCTCATTCTGCAGATTTTTTAAAGTTCTTTAATTCGCTAATTTTTGGGTGTAAAACCATAGCTGATACGACAACGGAGTAAACCAGGTCGGCCTCGAAAAATCGGCACTTTCATCGATTTAAAAATTTTCACCCAAGGAGATCTACCAGGCATGTGAACGCCGAAGTAATTCTACATTGGATAACTTACGTATCATCGTCCTCAAAGTTGTGGGAACCCGGTAAACGGCTTCCCCCGAAAAGCTATTTTTGACAGATGAAGAGCCAGGCTTATCAAATTTTCAGGAAAGTTTGCCCGACTATTATTGTGGAAAAATGAACTGATAATGCTGGTACAGATGGCGATTTTTGGGCGTCGTATGACATTCCGCTGTTTAGCGCATAGTGTCGTAATTATAATATATGGGGGTACTGGAGCATATTCCAACGCAATAGTGAACTTGTGCATTTGAGCTGTTTTTCGATGTATTTTAATTTGGACCAACCAAAAAAAACATTTCAGAGTCATTGTGCAATTATATATCGAAATATAGACCAAACAACGTGTGTAAAAATAACGTTGAGATATGCTTCAACACAATAATAAATTCGGATAAACATAGGAACCCATCGGCGCGTACAGATTTTTTTCAGTTCCGTTTACCACAATAATACCCCAGTATAATTATCGGCTACTTAGCAGACATTTTTCCTTTGCCCCTTTCCAGGGCGGTCGAAAAAGTGCAATAATGGGCTAAGTTTGCGGATTTTTCCTGCAATGGGGAAGCGACCTAAAATTCGAAACTAAGTTGTTTTGGAGTGGCGACCGGCGTGATATGTGGAATAGGAAGTGTTACATCCCCAAACGTTCCTTGGACCACGCTCCCTTCACTCCTTAAGCGACAACAAAAAGGAATGGATCATGGTGCATCTGGGACAAGATTTGCCTAGGATGGTGTTTAGTGACACCATGGAATATAGATGTGCTGATCTTCGTCTCTTCCCACTGAACGATTCCCCATTTGGTCCGCATCTCTGCCACTCTCTGCACTCTATCCTTTCTCTCCACTTCCTTCATATGATAACCTTTCCCCCGCATCACTTTCATTGTTTTCACAGTTCCGGGCGCCTTTCTCGCGAAAGCAATGAGAAGTTGCATCGTTTTTTGTAGATTCGCTAAACATCGGAGCGCGTCCGCGTTTTAGCTAATACTACTCATGCAGAAAGTGAATGTGCCCCTCGTTTACCGTACCTTCCTCGACCTCCTTCTACTTCCATGACAACCCCATTCCCGTGGTGATACCGTACCGCGACGAGGGCGTATTCGTCGATGATCCGGTGAGAAATAGCACTTTATGTTATTTCCCAAATCCCACTCGCTCGCCAGCGGACAATTTCACCCGCACCCGGTTCCACCGTAGCGCCAGTTTCACTATGTGGTGTGTCTGTGGGGTTATAGTAGCTTTAAATACTATATTTTCGAGTTATCGGTAGGGTAGTGGTCTTGGCTGCTATTTTTCCGGAGGATGGAGGGTTCTCCTCCTTTCCAAAAATTGCTTAGTGGTCCCTTCCACGGACTCCGTGTAGCCATTTCTGATAATTAATAAATTCTATGCGTGAAGCATATCTCATACCGTCATTTGCATATTTATATCACCGTTTCCTCTTTATTTATTTTATTTTCGTTTCACTGGCGCGTCGTCATATCTTTGCTCCAGGTCACGCCCTCATCGTCAGCCGTATCCACGGACCCGCAAACATCCGATTCCGGTTTCTCCTCGGACGAGTCCCTCGACCCTGAATCATGCACTCCGCTCGGTGCCATGATGCGAATGTGAGTTACCGTAATCCTTTGATCCACCGTATTATTTAGGCCTACCGTAGCCATGTGATGTGCCGTAACTCGATCTTCGATATGGTAATCGGGGGTGTTTACTTCGGTCAACCTTATGCGCTTGCAACGTCTTTACGAGTTTTGGAACATGCGAGTGGAAGCATCTGGTTCTCTGGTTCTGTCAATTCTCTCTTTTCTCACATTTGGAGGTCACCATGTCCTTTGTTAGAGTGACGATCACTTAAATGTGCAAGCGTCTTTATGTATGGCGCTCTTGGCCGCACCTCTGCCTCACTGACTATCGTGTTCGATAAGCACAGACTGCATGTGTGTGAATGTGTCAGTGCATGGAGGGAAGTAATTCACAATAACAGAATTCTGTGTCTATAAACGTGAATGTTACAATGCATGCATGAATCACACCTCTTTGGTACTCACACTTGTTTAGTTCGGGGAATTATTTTTGAGACCATTGGATTGCAGTAGTGACATCACTCCTCTCTATCGTAATCGTACAAGTAATCCATGAAGCATTGGGCAGAGATATGCATGCGCGGATGGGAAGTGAACGTCATCCGCGACCTTTGCGTTCAATCACGGCGAAATGCGAACGTGCGTGTCTATTTTCACCCATGTTGTCATCGTCTCTCCCCACGCAGTTCTATGGTACCCGGAACTGTTGATCAGTCTGCATTTGAGATTGCAAGATTGTTGTTGACCGCCCTCCCAAGTGATCTCTGTCTGACCTCCACCCAACATAACAGACGCAAGTGTAATGTTCATGTGGGCACTAGGGGTTCTAAATCGGCAGTAAAGTGCATTTCTTAGTCTTATTATTTCAGCTGAGCGATTGTCTATTCATTCGTTAGCTAAACCGCCCCTACTTGATTAGACGAATGAGAAGTGCACTTTACTACTGATTTGGAAACCAGAGTGGGCACTTGGACAGTACTAATTGGCAATCATCGTATAGAGGAGAATGTGCTCTTTCACTCCTCAAACTGTCGGGAGATGCGGCAACGCCAAGACGTGCAGACTGCTGCGTTTGATCTCATGAAGAGATTGCGGAACTACAGTGACAAGTGCTTATTCTTAAAATGGGCGTTTTTGGACCGGTACCCGCAGATCCATTCCACATGTCTATCTTTCGAGAGCACTTGTAGAGAAATCGATATTTTCGAAACAGCCCAAATGATATATATTCGCATAAAAAGTGAACTAAACCGCGCCTATTTCTAACCTCTCCAAAAAAATTCTCGCGAGAAAAATTGGAACAAACACATCCACATAAGATCATAGTCCAAGAAGCAAAAATTTATACAGAAATGTGGACATTTGGTCCGAACATCGGACAATGAATGTCCGTTTCGATGAACGCATTTCACCTACATCCCTCTTACGGATCTGTTGTCCGTTGCATACCAGAGAAAACAATGACCCAGAGGGAACAGATGAGAAGAGTACAACTAATGATGCATTTCTTTCGGACATTGCCACTGCGATGTCCGAATCCATGCAAATAATGTCCGAAAGCGACACTCTAATGGCGGCCTCCGTTTGGCACGAAAATTTGCTGTTCATTTTATATGCCATCAGGGAACTTTTACATTTTCTCATTTCTGGGCGATTTTCCCCCTGATTTGAAGTTTCGAGGTGCTGCAGGTATTATCCATATAAACAGAACTGATATACCGTGTACGAACCCTCCCCTCAATTTCGTCCTACGCTCTCTCATATTCGCATGCTATTTCATCGATTTTCTATAATAACCATGAGCCATGATTTTGGTTAGGTTTCACGCTCAACATATAGAGGTTGGTTTTCAGTTCTGTTTACATGAATAATAGTCATGCTAATTTCAGGTAAATCGCATTTTGAAATTTAGAAATGGCTGTCCTGTAATTTTTTTTCCATTTTGACCTGAAATTTTATTAAATTTTTGAAATCTCCATATCAAGGACCATCTACAATAATTTTTGAGGGGCAAAAGGCGTATGCCCTAAGCCGCTATACAGGTGAGAGAAAGAATTAGAAATTTTCTGACCACAGCTACATTTGCGTGCGGTCCTTTGCACTAGTCACGCAGTCGATCTCATTCCTTCCATGAAAACCCTAACAGAGGGGGAAAATGATAGATTTGCGTGCGACGAATGAGATGGACCCATGTAAATTCGACAGAAGGGTAAGGAAATGTACGCAAATTGTTCGTGGTCAGAAGAAAATAGTCGTTCTCTCACCTGTATAGCGGCTTACAGTATACGCTTTGGCTACATTATACGCTTTTTTATTTTGGCCCTCAAAAAATTACTGTAGCCATCTATGGTTCTTGATATGGAGATTTCAAAAAGATAATACAATTTCAGGTCAAAATGGAAAAATTACAGACAGCAATTTTCCAGAAATGAGAAAAATGTAAAAGTGCCCTGAGGGCAAATAAAATGAACTGCACTTTCATCTCGGATTCAGGAAATTGCTGTCGGGAGTGTTGATTCACTCTCTCAGAAGATCTGTGTTATGAATTAATTGCCTTATCACATACGTGAGAACTTCCGCACTTTACGGGGGAGCTCTTTATTCATCTGGACTATATCAGATTCAGATAACGAAAACAGATAAATTATTAACAATACGCTTTGTCCAATGGTTGATGTAAACAAAGGTAAGGTATATTGGGTTGAAGCAGATTACGGTAGCATTCAATTTCCTGATTCAGGGAGAACTCCAAGAAGCTGCATTCCGCTCTGCGCATGCCGCACCGTACGTCGTCTCGCAGCTCCAGAAAGAGTGTCCGATTCGCCGATGACCTGGGTATGTTTGGTTGATTGCGGTACACGCGTTTCTGTCGCTGTCAGACAAATATTCGTTTCCCTGATTCAGGCCTTCACCTCGCCGAGTTACAGTACTTTGTGCGCGATGACGAACTGCTCTTTACGATGTCGATAGTGTAAGCCTTGTTTTCCTTGCGGGACTCTCTGATTATTATACAAATGAGATTACGCAACTTTTTCCTTCCAGGACCTCCTCGATGACTCCCTCGTTCTCGTCAGCAAGGCGACTATGCGCCACGAACTTCGTCTACCGTCCCGAGTCTGAGACGCTGGCGGCAACGCGTAACTCAGGCGTTGCGGTCGCCGCGCTGCGTCCAATTGGCGGCGGCCATGTTGTGGGACAGGTCAACGTAGTCAACCTGGCGTACGACAAAAAGGTTGGTGGTGACAAATTAGAATTTTGGCGGGAAAATTCAAATTCAAATGTTTGCAGATCACGATTCGGTACTCGTTGGATGGTTGGAAATTGCAGTCTGAGATCGCCGCAACCTTCTCGCATCGCATTTTCGGAACAGATGATATCGATGCGTTCAACTTCATGCTCGTCGTGCCGGCCGAAGTGAGTCTTAGGAAATGACTGAAACTGACCGCGCCATGCTACCGAAATCTGCTGTACCGCACCATTTTGAAACAAATTTGTGTTTAGTGGAAATGACGAAAATTACCGCATCGTGGGTGTGGTAATATTATGTTTCGCGCTCGTTTGAATGAAATGGAAGCCATCGAACTTTTTCTTTGTTGAAGATAATCAAGAATATGACCCACATAAGCCACCGTACTCCAGGCGACCGCGCGTTGCGAGCTGTGCGTCGCGTACGGCGTGCATGACGTGCTGTACTGGGACAACAACAGTGGCCAGAACTACGTCATCGAGTGGAAGGCGCACGATGATGAGAATGTTTGTAGTTTGATTTCCTGATCTTCATAATTTGAACTCTTGATCTTTGTAGTTTGTTCTTGATCTCTGCAGGTCCCCCAGTGCGAAGAGCCCATCCTTGGTTCTCGAGTGCCTGAAGCCGCTGCGGCTAGACTCAGATCGCTGTCACCGCCGTCAGGATATTCTGCGCGTGAGGACGATGATGAGGAGAGGAGAAGGTATGATATATATACAGTATTTCTTATTTTAAATATTTAAATATCTATTGAAAATGGAGTATGGCGTAAGGAACTCGCAAGCAAATCAAATATTTATATACCTAAGAGTGGTAATATATTTTGTCGCTCTGACTACGGCATACCCTCCCCTGGCCCGTGGTTATTCTATTTGCAGGTCCAGGCAACGCCACTGCAGAAAACGAGTGGACAACGAGTGGACGGCCGGGCGCTCAAGGAGTCATTCACTCTCTCCCTATAAAGACCCCGTCCCGGCCCCCGCTCAGTTCCATCAGTCCCAGCTGATAAACTTCTACCGGCTCTCTCTCATCTCGGTGTTGCCTTACATTAAATTGGAAAAAAGGTTACGGTATCAATCGATAACCGCCTGATTTCTGTACAAACATTGTATATATTGCTCGTGAAACATATTCCGAAAAAGACTGAAAAGTTTTTAATAACTTTTTCGGCCCCAGCTCCCATCATGGAGCTAACCCTGATGAGGTTTTATTGTTGGTGCTGCAATACAAGGAAGTGTTCTCAAATGAGAGGTAAAAGATGTTCTTCTGTTTGATCTAACGCTGATTTCCTTACGAATTGAGAGATTGGGAGGGATGTCTTCTTTTTGGAGACATGGATAAAATACATTTCATAAGTTGTTTGTGAATATGTTTCACAAAAAATGTATGAAATGATTGTTAAACATATCCAGTTTCAGTTATGAAGCAATTTAAATAGGAAAAAAATACGATTACGGTATCAATCAATAATCGCTTGATTGCTGTAGGCCGATCGACCGTCTGCCGGCCCGTGCAGACTTCTCTTCGCGTGGACGCAATCGATGGGGCCACTCCGTCAAGACTGACGCGTTAGAATTCGCGCCTAATTTCTACTGATTACGATAACCGAAATCTCCCAAATCATACTACAAAAACACTAGCAGTAGATCTACCGAAACCCATCACTTGCTCCACCTCAAACAGTATCCCTACCTCGTTAGTCATTCTTTGCTGGGACTATAAGAATTTTAACATCGTTGTCATTTAGGAAGCAAATTAGTTGTTTTGATAAAACCTACGGTCACTAGAGATTATTATAACAGTAAACGCGCAGTTTGCGAATTACACTCACATGCCAAACATGAAACATCCAAAACAGCCATTTCATCCTCACAGTTCGTGCATAGCGGGTTATCCATATGTTGATTGATTTCCATTAACGTGTACTCTCCACAGTATACCCCCTTCAGAGTATTTGGCTGTTTATCTAGCCGTTACCATGTGCCTCGCTCAGACAACCCTTATAGTTGTTGTTAGCGTAGAAATGGTTGTCGCACAATTTTTGTATCCGGATTGCGGTAGTCGCTTTTTTCTACCCGTACAAGCAAACGTGCCCTATATCACGCTAATAACATAGTATTATCGTCAGAGTATTACCATTAATATACCTTACCAATGTCTCGCTTGCGAATTGCTTGACCCATAGACTGAAAAATCGTGAAATTCCTACCAACCACCGTACCATCATTTCTGTATATTATTTGCAGTAGTGCGAACCCACTCACAGTATTGTATCGTATGCGTTTTTCGTCCCAATTTGAATATTAGGGTGTTCGGAAAGTCCCTTCACACTTATTCTTTCCCATATATCTCAGCTCCCCGTTTTCAAAAAAATCTGAAATTTTTCATGAATATACAGAGGTCTACAGAGGTCCCATCGACGTAAGTTTCCCTTCCTTTGAGTGCCCCCATCCCTCCCCTCTATTCTCCCATTCCCCCATTCTTCTCTGTTCTGTTCTATATTATGTACATGTCGTCACATCAATTTGATGTAGATAAATTAAATTAAATTAAAAATTAAATATAATAGACCATATGAGCGATGTTTGCTGAATAGGATGACCCTGCATCTTGAGAGGCCGCTTCCCCATAAATCGGGGAAACGAAAAAACTTTTCAGGGGAAGCCATTTTTCAGATGCCCACAATACAAAACATTGTGATTTTGCAGTGAGGGGTCCAAAAAATGCGAAATTTTTAATGAAGTTATTTCACTTCAGGAGGACTTCAAAACAACTTGGATTTGAATTTTAGGTCGCTTCCCCATTACAGGAAAATCTGCAAATATGACACCTTTTTACAATTTTTTCGACCGCCCTGCACAGGGGCAAAGGAAAAAATTACTGTCTAAGCAGCCGATAATTATACTGCGGCAGTCAGGCAACTGTCCTGAAAATTTCATGGCCCTAGCTCTTCATCGGACAAAAATAGACGAAAAAAGCTTTTCTGGACGAAAAAAATAGCGAATATCGGCCCCAAAAAGTCAAATAAAAATTTGCTGTGAAGTCGCCAATGAAACTATTGTCATGCGGTTTCTCATGGATGTAGTGGGGCCCTTTCGGCTTACTACAAACAACTCTGTGCAAATAATTTATCATCGACCTCGAAGTTGTGGATATCTGGAAAATGGCTTCCCCTGAAAAATTTTTTTCGTTTACCCGATTTATGGGGAAGCGGCCTCTCAAGATGCGGGGTCATCCTATTCAGCAAACATCGCAATTATGGTCTATTATATTCATGAAAAATTTCACATTTTTTTGGAAACATATATGGGAAAGAAAAAGTGTGAAGGGATATATGGGAAAGAAAAAGTGTGAAGGGACTTTCCGAACACCCTAATATTATGGAGGTAATAGGCCCCAATAACGATACTATCGTAAAGTTTTGAGGTATTATTGTGTATGCAAATTCTCAAGAAAATGCATTTTGAAAAATTTGAGAATTTGTTTCTCGAAAAACCGTGGATAATCAGAATCTCCAATTTGGAATCTATTGAAAGAATTTTTTTTCAGGAAAAACTCGGATATGTCTTTTGGGTATATACTAGGGTGGGGAAAGGAAGCACAAAAGGAAGGCCCCCCTTATACTTTCATTCCACGCCGCGCTAATGGAAAGCGGTGATCATTCCTAGCGGTCAAAAGGAAAGCGCTTTCCTTTTCGCACTTGAAATAGAAAGCGCTTTCCTTTTCTTTTGCACGCTGACTTTACCTCAAAAGCGTGGCAAATTCAATGGCATGTGTATTCAAATATGCCTGTATTTTACCTTATTTGCACTTCCATCCTGATCACGTACTTCTATTGTGCAAATGCTAAGTTTATACCGTATAGACTGTACGTAGTCACTCTGTCTCACAAATGATCTCAAAAATTAAATACCGTTTGCATAGTTTCCATGCTTGCAGAATTTATAGCAGCGATATTGACTGAACTAATTATTGGCAGCAGTTCACTGTCTACGGTTACTGTAGTTACAAATCTATTTATAATATACATTTTTCCAGAATTTCATTTTCCTAGGCACAGTGGAGCTGCTTGAGCTATCTTTGTAATGGCATAATTGAATTAAGGCCACTTGAATAATAGAAAGCGCTTTTCTTTCCGTTCGGCGAAAAGGAAAGCGCTTTCCTTTTCACAGCGCCGAATGGAAAGCGATTTCCTTTTAACCGCGCGGAATGGAAGGCCCATGAGGAATGAAAAGACTTCCTTTCTCCACCCTAGTATATACGTGGAGCGAAAACTTTGAATTTGTTTGGTCATTTTGTCAAACTGTGAAACGTATCCTTGAAGGGGAGAATAAAAAAGTGCATTTTCTGGAGAATTTTTTTTACACAATCATACCTCAAAACAATACGATAGTATCGCACAGCGCGTCAGACTTGCAGGTTTCGCGGACACCCCGCGGGTCTAACCCGAGCGCGCGCTTTTTCGCGACCAAAAGTGGCGGGGCTTAATTTGACGTCGTCACTTTGAGCGCAATTAGCGAGAAAAATTGAAGTGATATCGAAATAAGATCAACGGCATTTTACGCCCTATGCACCCTAGTATCGAACATACATGCTAGATTTTAGTTTGTTCTGAAGATGTATTTGTGCATCCATTTTCATTGTTTGTGCAGACACAAGTTTGCACAAATATCATTATGGCAGATTACTTCCAATGTCTGGAAACAAAGCAAGCTCAGTTTCTGGAGGGGCTAGGACAGTTCTACGTAAAATTGCTCAAACCTAAGGGATAGATTTTGATTGAGAGATACAGCACTCTGTCTCCGAAATGTCCAGTTTTCTCTTTGATGGACCTTTGCTAAGTCATAAGAGAAGCCATTCATGATTTGATGTGCGGCATTTATTTACCATGAAAAATGCTATTTACTCAAGTTCTCGGATAAAGGCAACTTTGTCTGTTGTCTTCACAAAATCGGCATTTGTCAATAAGTGTAGCGAAAAATATGTATTTTTCGATTCAAGATCACCAACAACTTCCAATCTGTTGAGCGTAACCGAGAAAAGGGTTATGAGCACTTTCATATAGGTGATAAGAATCACGCGAGAGCTAAGGGACAGTTTCTCATTCCTTCGAGTTATAGCCGTGTTTTCACGAGTGGCCGAAAAGCGCCGAGATGTTCACATTTGTGACGCGGTTTTTTTACGTGAAGGAACAGTGTTTCAGGCCAAAATACTTCTAGTGCATAACAATTCGGTGTCGCAAAGCAAGAAAAAACATGTGCAAAAACATTTGGTGAGGAACGGATCCGAACCCATTCCTCGAAAATGCCAGTCAAACACACTGGCGCCACACCACGAAACAAATCAGGGTTTCACCACGAATTCCTTACAACTAACAGCGGATGTGTCAGGCGCAACCTGCAGGTCTTACCCACTGTGATGACCACTTTTGGTGCGAAAACAGCACTTCTTGCTAAACGACTGTGTGTCAGGCGCTACCTGCAAATCTGGCGCGCTGTGTACCGTTATTGGGGCCTATTACCTCCATAATATTCAAATTGGGACGAAAAATGCACAAAAACGAGTAAAAAGCTAAAGTGCCCCGAGGGCATATAAAATAAACGAGGCATTTACATGCAAAACGAAGTATGCCATCGTTCTCAGCGCTGTTAATATAGTCAGGTAAAAATACTTTCTTTCCCTTTTGCGATTAGTTCAGCGGCAGTGTAAATCCGCTCTCTCACTTGGGGAGGGTCACAACCGTATTTGAGGTTTATGATCCTACTATGTATCGTTCGAGAGCCCTTGACGAGTGAACTCTAAAACTACCTTTACTTTTTCCTGCCGGCTCCTATAAGAAGAAATGGCTCAAAAATGGTAATTATGTTTATTTAGGTGACGAAATGCCATATTTGGAATTTTCTACAGCAAGAAGCAGGCTTCACCCACGGTCAAGCATATCAACATTGGATAGATACTACAGTAGTGATTACACAGGATTTTTGCCAGGTTCACTGGAATAGGCACATAGAGGCGGCGAGTGCCTGAATGACCCAAAAATAATTTCCCCGAAAAATCATTTGAATCATCATAACTCGGTCGAAAGTTGATTTCAGAAGCTCAGGTTTGCGGCAAACATTTTCTCAAAAAATACTCTTTCAGAATTGATACTAAAAGTCATATGTCATCGGTAGTGATTTTTGGGTCATTTTTGGGTCATTGAGACACTCACCGCCTCTTTATGGCTGCTCTAGTGAACCCGACAAAAATATTATGCATACACTACTGTAGTATCTATCCAATGCCGATAGCTTGACCCTGGATGAAGCCTGCTTCTTGCTGTAGAAAATTCCTAATGTGGCATTTAGTCACAAAAATAAACAGTCTTACCATTTTTTGAGCCATTTCTCCTTATAGGAGCCGGCAGGAGAAAGTAAAGGTAGTTTTAGTGTTCACTCGTCATGGGCTCTCGAACGATACATATTAGCATCAAAAACCAGGGGGTCGTGAACAAGTTGTGATCATCCCCATATCTGATGCGCGGTTTGGGGAACCGGGCACGACACCGGTTCCCCAACCCGCGCTGTGACGGGCACAATCTGCATTTCTGACGCGCTGTGTACTTATTTTTGTAAGTATGGGTAATAAATTACAGGCTCTGGGATGCGCTGCACGGCTCGCTTGCTCATATGGTCCCTTCCATGTCATACATAGAAATTGTCTCATTATCATCGTTGTGAACATCGGGAACAGGATAATAAACATTTGTAACCCCAACAACCCTGCATTCCACAAGAAAGAGTCATGACAATCCACATTCATTTATCGTTCTTTCTCATTCCATTGATGAACAATAATAGCAATCATTCTTGTGCATAAGTAAGAATATACACTGGATCATACAAGTACAAAATTTCTAGCCCCTCTCGAATAGTGAATAAATTACGATGATGAGAATTCGGAAACGGGGGGAGAGGAGAAGGAGACAGTGCTCAATTGTAGAACTCGAACTCGTTCTGGTCCTTTTTGATGGCATTCTTGTACGCCTTCTCAAAGTCCTTCGGCAGCACAATGTATCGATTCTGCCGCACGGCGTGCATTCCAGCCTGTAATGTGTCGTATAAACTAGACCAACAAGTTGTCGTCTTCTTACACACTGCAGACAATTTCGTCAATGTGATTGACAAAATGAACTAATAATCAGAAAGCGAGTGATAAAATTATTTCTTTCATCTAATGGGGGCCGTTGAATAGATGGACTACCGTAACTAACTACCGTACCTCTTGGGTGATAGAGTTGATGTCTGCACCGGAGATCTTGTCGGGACGGGCCACGTAATCTTCGAGGTCGACGTCATCGAACAGATTCATCCTCGATGAGATCGTAGTGAAGACGAGACACTTCTGACGTCTGCAATTGGTTCAAATAAGTTCATCCACATTATACTATTCGTCGAGGGTCGATCAACAAAATGCTCAATGATGAAACTATATCCCGTTCTTGAAACATAAATGGACATGGATGCTATACCTGTCAGGAAGGGGGAACTCGATCTTTCTATCCAATCTTCCTGGTCTCAGAAGGGCAGGGGTACAGTGTGTCCTGTCGGTTCGTGGCCATAATCACCTGTAAAATAGATCATGTCCAATGCGTTGGATGTTGTTTCAATGTTCTCGACCACTACAGTGGGCTGAGCTAAAAGGAGTCGCTTATTTTGATTCCTCGTGGGAATATCTTTCATCAATTGTACGGCTAAAGTTTATGCATATCTTGACCGTACCTTACCGTAATGTTATGGCTATGACTAATGATGACTAATGATGCCGTAATGACTACGACTAAGGTAAGGTACAATCGCCCAAAGTACCGTACCTTGACATTGGTTGTCTGATCGAATCCATCCATCTGATTGAGCAACTCCAGCAGAATTCGTTGCACCTAAAACATGAACGATTATATGGGTTCAGCCACATCCTTTAGCATGTACATACTTACACAATAAACTCTATACATTGTTTACTGTAAACTTAAAAACCCATTTCGAGACTTCACTAATGTCACTTGAGTACATTTATTCCTAAAAATGTATTTCGAAAAAAATGGTCAGATAAAATGATTGCATAATCATTTAAATATATACAAGTGAATTCGCAAAGTTATTCGCTTTTAAACCAAAACGACAATGATAAAATATAAAGAAAGAGATGATGACTCTCACCTGTTGTACTTACCCACAACTGCGTGGTCTTGGTCGATGGCCTCCAAGAACTGGCCTGTCAGGAGGGGCACCGACTGAATTCGCTTCACCTGAAAACAGATAAATTAGACCAATTCTGACCTCCGAAACAATAATTCCTTACAGCAAAATTCAGTATTACTCACTTCTTCCTGTGCGTGCAAAATTTCTTTTTCAAGATTCCTCGTCTCCAACTTGACGTACTCCTCCATCACATCGAGATGCTCCAACTGCTTTTCCTGCTTCTTTTACCTGAGAATCACCAATTACTTGGGTAATAGCAAAACTAGGTGAGGAAGAAATTGCTGAACAACTTACTTAGCGTACTCATCGTTCTCTTCGGTTACTGCAGTAAGTGTGTCTTCAGAGGGAACCTTGGAGGGCGTGTCCTAAAACAAATTAAATAAAAAATTTTCTGTCCATTTTACATCCGGATGAACGAGACATTCTACTGGGGAATTCAACCAAGATAATTGATCTTTAAATTTACCATAAGGACAGGCTCCTGCACTGTGACAGCAGCCATTCCTTAAATAATTTATTAGCACGAGAGAACGGTAATTGATTAACGCGTTTGTACACAGAATAAACTAAAAATAAGCGCAATAAATATACTTCGAAGAAGATTAACAAAAAAGTCATCATCGTTGTGTGGTTAAGAGTGCGTCATGCGTAGTACCATTTACCAACTTTTTTACGGATGCACTTCCGGACTGCACCCATCAAGTGAGTTGATAATTAACAGATTCGTCGTGTCGGATTTCAGTCTCGTTGCAATAATAGACGTGATTAAGTGATAATCACTGTTTGTTAACTTTAGCTCGGGAAAATTGTAGTCGTAGCGTATAAATCAGTGATTCGAGCACATTCGCACACTTTACTTCAATAGTGAACTAATTGTTCAGGGTACGCTTATAATCTCAAACCTGGTTTCCGCAATGAGACTGTGTATGCTCCTTGTCCTGTTCTTCTCTACCTATGTTTCCTGACTCAACTTTCTTGTCTACAATCCCATGTTCGGAAGGAGTCATGTCACTTTCATGGGCAAGATCGCTGAGACTCTCGTGGATGCTGGACATAATGTTGTCAGTTGCATTTATTTCTAGATTGGAAAAGATTCTGAAAACGAAAAATATGATGTCGTGGTTCATGAAGCTCTTACGCGAAAAGAGTATCGCAATAGTCCGTCTTGTAATTTCACTAGCTCTTATTTTCATCAACTGCGCAGACCACCCTTCAATCCATAGTCGTATGTTGTTCATTCAGACTATCGTTAGCATTTTGACAATTTAACATTTTAATAAATACGCAATTACGGTAATGAAATCATGTGTCAACGAAAACATATGCCATAAAGGCGCATTCCTGTTCGTGAATATTCAGTGGAAGTACGTGTTCACGTGGAACACACCATCAATTGCCACCAAACCATGCATACTTATGCTTAGTATGTGCATACTTATCGTTAAGCACTAGCAAACATCCTTATTATTAAGTATAACGCATAAAGTATAAGTGTTTATTAGGGTGGACAAAGCAAGGCCATTCGCAAGCCTTGAATCATTCCGCGCGGTGTCACCGCTCTTACACAAGTCTTGCCTAAGAATGAACCCTTAAGCAAGGCTTGGCTAAGAATGAACCCTTACGCAAGGCTTGCGTAAGAGTTCATTCTAGCAAAACAGCAGAAAACGCTGTAACTCTCTTTAGGATTGGTTATATTTCTCAAAAAAGGTGTCGTTGGACTCCGCGAACTGTTGCCGCACAAAAAATTTGAATTAGACCTATTCGACGTAGAATTTCTCGGAGAATGTGAATTTGTGCACAGAAGGATGCGCCTTTGAGATCTACAGGGCGCAAATTCCGAAAAACCTCATTTTTGGCTTCTCTAAAAACAGAAAAATCGATGCCGTTCGCATAGTTTTGAGAGTTCGGGGTAGCTCCCAATAGCGATTTTGTATAACTTTTGCTCCATGCTCCATGCTCTTTCGAATGGAATATAATATGTGACCAAATAACCAAAGACAAAACTTTTCATTTTTTATTTTGCTATTTTCATAAATCGCTTAATTCAAAGAATAAAGAAAGAAGAACTGAAATCTCGGCTGAAGTGTATCCCACCCCTAGACAGTTCACAGAAAAAATTTCATAATTTTTGGACAACATTGAGTTTACTGTGCCACCCCTTTCCCGCTCATACACGGAACGCGTTTTAAATGTTACATGGGTAGTTATTTATCTGCATTTTATCGTGATATGGGGGGGGGGGCACAGCATGAGTCTTGACAAGTTTACATAACGTTCGATGTAGAGAGGGAAGAGAGTCAATTTGAAACTAGACGACACTCTCATTGAGAATAGAATGTGGATGTCAGAGGGAGGTTGGATTTTGAATGAAGAGAAAGGATGACACTACGCTCTAGGGTGGCCACTTCGATTCCGTTAGCAAAACGACACCCATCTCGTATCTGCGTCCTCCTTTTCCCGGTTGTCTCTACAGCGCAGAGACAGCCGCAAGGAATGAAGTAAGACTTTCCAGTATTATTGTCCTTGATGAGAAGATATCCTAATGCATCAATGCCCTCAATGCTGAATCGTTGTTCACTGTCCAAGAGCGGAAATCCGGACCACTGTAATCCTTGATAGTTCAGCCCCATCGTTACTCCTATTCTGCAATTGTTGTCCCCGTCTTTCAGCATGGCGACAACAATAGTCTCCTCCTGTGCATTGGTTACGCAATAGTGCCATAGTCCACAATCAAAATAAAGGAAGAGATCGGAAAAAGATTGTTGTCTGCATCCTTCAGAACTGCGACAACAATTCCCTACGCATAAAAATAACTTTCACTCACTTTGCACCTCTTTTGTTTTCGCTACTCCCTCCTTTTGCACACTTGCAAAGCCACTCATTGTCAGACGTCTATATATATGGGGCCTAAATCGGTAAATTAGTCGTAATTCTTCTCCTCAGAGCGGTCATCTCAACCCCATGATCGACAACCGTGCTGCATACAAGAATGACGGCAAATTTACCGATTTAGAAGCCCTATTGGTTACCAATTCTTTGATCATGACTATTCTTTCTAATTATATGTGTAGGCAGGATCAGTATATCTTCAAATTCCCCATTGCAGAAACATCAATAAAACAAGAACACACATGGAGAGTGCTAAGAAGAAGGGTTGGGATGCATGGGATTCAACGAAAGAAGCAGCCAAGTCGGCGGGAGAATATATTGGCGATAAGGCATGTCACTCTACTCATTTTCCATGCTTCACAAGGAATAGAAGAGCTCACATCTATAAGTAATATCAACCTTTATAATGACATGGAATCTTCTTGAAGTTCAGTCACTTTCATCATTTATTATATTATATTTGATGGAAACTAGTGTAATCTTCAGGCAAAGAGCACGAAGGACAAGACGGTAGAGACTGCAAAAGACATGAAGGAAGGAGCTGGCAACTTGGGGGAAGGAGCTAAGGACAAGGTAACATTTACACTTTACTAGAAAGTGGCAATGTTGAAAATTGAACATGAATATAAAAAACTTTGGGGATCATTTTCGCCTGATTTCCATGAAAAACCCTGGAGGGGCTGCGTGGAGCGCCGCGCTCTCCCCGGTATATAAAGCATGGCGCGCCTTAAGAGGCAAAATCTCCACTTTCGGGCAAAATTGAACGTTTGGAGAACAGGTAAATTCAAACTTTAGCTAGTAGAGTGTCGCATTCGAGTCCCATTCGAGCAATTTCATTCCTCCATTGAAAATGATTGCTGGTTGGGACTCGAATCCCTCCCATTCGAGCTGTCCTTTGATTCGAGCCTTCATTCGAGCTATCATTCGAGCTATTGCGCATTGCACACGCGCGGTCTGACTGTCGGTCTATTGCCAGTTAGACAGTAGTGAGAGAGCATTGTTGTATAAGAGAGCGCAGAGAACTCTGACCGGCAACCTTATCATAAGTGTTTGCATTGTGCTAATGAAAATGAGATGAAAAAGATTTTGAGCATTGAAAAACCTTTTCAGGAAAATTCAAAAACCATTTTAGGATTTATGATTCATTTCAACTTAATATTCGTTAAAAGCATCATAACATACTCCTAAAGACAATAAATCAACTCACAAAATAAATATCCTGTAACCTTAATAAATATCCAGAAACTAATAACAAAACTTTCGAAAAATCAATCAATAACCACTGGATAGTGTAGGTAGCAGAGTATCCAGTGGTTATTGATTGATTTTTTTAATTTTTTTTTATTTTTTATTAGTTTCTGAAGGTTACAGGATATTTATTTTGTGAGTTGATTTATTGTCTTTAGGAGTATTTTATGATGCTTCTAACGAATATTAAGTTGAAATGAATCATAAATTCAGTCCCCTGTTTTCGTTGTAAGACCTCAAAAACGCGAAATTTTGTTGCAATACTGTAGGTAAATCATTAAATTGTCAATTCACAATTCCTTTAATATGCGAATGGCCCTTGGCGTCCGCTACGCTCACTGGAGCTTGCTTTGTCCCGCTAGTTCGTTACATCTCTGAACAAAAAAGATTCTCGCATTAACGTTTTTCACTCATTCATCATCTTCCAGGCGAAGGGAGCAGCGGAAAGTGTCGGCGATGCTGCCAAGAATCTGGTCCGTCAAGCCTCATTCCAACCAGTGTTTCTAAAACGGCAGTTAAGTGCATTTCTCATTCGTCTAATCTCCGCAGAGCCGTTGTCTCTATGAGGGATAGACAACCGCTCCGAGTGGATTAGACGAGTGAGAGATGCTCTTTACTACCGCTTTAGAAACTCTAATTAAAACTTTCCAACAAAAGTTGCGTTCAGAAAGAGAAGGCGGGCAGGGCCATTGGGACACACTAGCGTGCCCAAGAGCGCAGGAGAATCAATTACAACGATATTTTTACGAAAATAAAGAAAATGTATCGAATGCCGTCCATATTCCCGATAGATGTTTCAAGAATAAACAGTTTTTATACGTAAAGAGCAAGCATTGCAAATACTCATTAGGCTCTGTTATCGGGTTTCTAGAATGGTAACATAGTGTATTTGCCTGGCATAAAATTCAATACATGCCGTTGTCTCACACATGCGGTTGATAGCCGCTCCAATACATTTAGACCATAGACGAATGTTTTTACGGTTTTTGAAACACTAGTCTATACCGTATGCGTCCTATGTAAACTGTGTCTTTGATTATTGAAAGCACAGTCGTCAGCGGAACGTGAGTGTACTCGGAATAACACTTCCTTTAAGATGCATAACACCTCTTGCGTTTCAATTGTCGAGGTTTCGCATTCAGGTGATTCAGAAGTTTTCAAGGCGTCCATTTCGCATGCATGTGAGCTTTCGCTTCGGTTCATATCTGCAAATGGGCTCGCTTATCTTATTAGGTTGAATACAAAGTAACTGGTAATTTATGATTAAAATTTGCGTATTTTCTCAGTCGGTGAAGATGTTTTAAATTCAATGTGGCTACTTATAGCTGACTACTAGGCATACACATGCGCGGCGTGATTCGTCTCGGGTTCGCCTGCGATGCTCAGAACAACGATTTAAAGTGGACCCATGTTCCAGCTGCGCATTTTGTCAAAATCAGAAAAAATAGTAAAAAAAAATTGAAACCGTTCAGTGAATCTCCGCACCAACCATGCTTGTACCCTAATACCTTGGCAACATATTGCATACATGTCGGCATTCTTAACATTTTCTCCCTTGAACTATTGACAAAAAGGTGCCAAAAATGCAATTTTCCAAATTGGTCCTATTTGACCAAACTCCGCCATTGTGTAGAGGTTACCGTGGGAGTAATATAAATATATTGGAGCACCGATAAAAGTTCGAATGACGATTGTTATGACTTTTGATGCAACAGTGACTCTTTCAAATAATTAACCCATTTGTTCACTGTGGTAATTAGAACTTTTATCGGTGATCCAATATAGATTTATTGCTCCCACGGTAACCTCTACACATGGGCGTAGTTTGGTCAACATAGAACCAATTTTTAAAAAATGGGCATTTTTGCACTTTCTTTGTCAATAACTCAAAGGGAACTAGCTCGCTGCGCGTCCATACAGTTAAGCTCCGAACGCATAAGGCGGGGAAACGAAACGCTTGTTCCTCCAAATCTTAGAATTTTTTTAGCCTGTATGGGGTTACGGTAGGATAAGGTAGTCGGGAATACGATTTTTGGATTCGCCGTGGTCGATAACCTATGGGAGTTGAAAATTGGGTCGATTGGACCATTTTAAAATTTTTGGGTGGGTTACGGTAAGATTACGGTAGGTTACGGTAGGATACGATAGTCGTGAATACGATTTTTGAATTACCCGTGGCAAATTTACCCTGTGGGATGAAAATTGAGTCAATTGGACAATGTTGAAATTTTGAGATAAAAAGATCAAAGATCAAAGAGCAAATTTCAATTTTTGAACTTCTCTCACCGAGTGCTATCTATTGGTCTTTGGTTTGAGTCTCTACGACCATTTAGAACGAAGTTATAGCGAAGTGTGACAGAGCGACGAACGGACGCACCTCAGCCGTGACATACATTACGTTTTTGTAGATATAATATACATAAGGGTGCCCACATGCATGCAAAATGTTGCCAAGGTACTAGGGTACAAGCACTGTTGGTGCGAACATTTGCTGAATGGTTTCAATTTTTTTACAAATTTTTTCTGATTTTGACAAAATGCACTGCTCGAAAATGGGTCCATTTTCGTCTCTGAGCATCGCAGATGAATCCGACACGTATCTTGCCGGGTACGAGTACGCCTAATAGTCAGCTGAAAGTAGCCACATATAATAGAGGATATAATCGAAGAACGAGAAAATACACAATTTTTAATCAAAAGTGTCCAAAAACTTTGTATACACCCTAGTAAAAAATTAACCCTGGACCATCATTCAAGCGAATAACCATTCGCTTTCACAGCTAATTGTTGTAACTCTTCCTCTCCATGTGATTTCTACGTCGACTAGTCAAACATATGGCCCGTTGGAATAACATTTTAGTTGGAATGCACCATACTGCGCGTACTCTTGTATCTACACCTTCTCATTATATCTAATACTATCTCATGGTCTTTTCTCTCTTTAGACCATCTCGTCAACAACATTGGTCCGGTCTTTACTCTCTAACAACAGCGGATGTTGGTTAGCGTCACAGTTTCCTACTTGCAAAGAGAGTCGAATACTTGAAACGAAATGAAAAAGCGATGAGAGGGAACATGGAGAAATACAGATGTCATGCATTGATGAAAAAGGATCTCCAGATGCTTCGCGAACATGCGAACACGTGCCCTTATTTTCCCATAGTCGGTTCCTTATAAAGCCCGTATAAGGAACCGACTATGGGAAAATAAGTACGCTTACTCACCTCAATGTACTTTCCCTTTTGTCTAACTCTTACTCTTCCTCTTACTCTCTCTCTCTAGTCTGATAGTATACAAGTTACATAAAAATGTAATGGAACACAATTTGGACGATAAAGCATAAGGAACGTAGCGTTGGAAGTTTCGAGTAATATGTGTATGTTTGTTTATGAAAAGAGCATGAAGTTAAGATGACAAGGATACAATAAAGAGATGCCAGGAAAATGCGGCGAAAAATAATAGGAACAGAAGAAAATACGGAATCATCTAACAAAAAAGAGTGCAGCATTTAGCTGTGCATGTTGACGATGCCAATGATGAGAACAAGTAAACGAACTGCAGAGCATGTGAGTCGAAAGAGTGAGTGAACAGGGAGGGGAGTTACTATAGGCCACCCTCAGGCCATTGATTTGGCGTGTTGTTTGCAGGAAAAGTCTTGCGCTCTCTGCGTAAACATTTCAAAATAACTAAGCTGCTACTCACATTCAACTATTCATAGTCTCATTTTTCTCCACATACATAGTTCACGAAGCATAAAAAAGGCAAAAATATCATTAGCAGTTAGACGACCCGCTAAATATCATATGAATAAGAAAGAGATGGATTATACTTCATAGAAGGTATGTCTTCAAATACCTTGAAGCATTGAAACTTATGACAAAAAAGTGTTCCATCTGCCCATCACATTGTACAGTGTTCGTGTAGGGTGGGCACTGCGTATTATTAAGGTGTTCCATAAGTCTTGTCGTTTTTTCGAATAATGTATTCACTACATTTTTAAACGTTGAAACGTGCTGATGACTTCCTACAGGGTGTGTATAGAAGCCCTAACTTTGCAATACTTATGCACGACACTATTTGTATTGGGATATTACCTTGTATCTACAAAACCCTAATGTATGTCATTATGTCCGTCCCGTCCGTTCGTCCGTGCGTGTGTCCCAAACTACCCTTCAAACTGGTCGTAGAGCTTCGAACCAAAGACCAATCGACTTCACTCAACGAGTAAAGTTCAAAAATTGAACTTTGATCTTTGATCTTTTGACCTCAAAATTTCAAAATCGTCCAATCGGCCCCATTTTCACCCCGTACCCCAAACCGACCACGGCGAATCCGAAAAAAACGTACTCTCGACTACCGTATCCTACCGTAACCTATCGTAATCCTACAGTAACCGACCCAAAAATTTCAAAATGGTCCGATCGTCGCCATTTTCACCCCATACCCCAAATCGACCACTCGGAATCCAAAAATCGTATTCCCGACAACCGTATCCTACCGTAACCTACCGTAATCCTACCGTAACCAACCCAAAAATTTCAAAATGGTCCAATTGACTCCATTTTCACCCTATATCCCTAAACGACCACGTCGAATCAAAAAATCGTATTCCCGACTACCGTATCTTACCGTAACCTACCGTAATCCTACAGTAATCGACCCAAAAATTTCTAAATGGTCCGATCGTCGCCATTTTCACCCCATACCCCAAATCGACCACTCGGAATCCAAAAATCGTATTCCCGACTACCGTATCCTACCGTAACCTTACCCACGGAAATCAAACTATGCATGGACCCCAATACAGCACGATCGCATGGTCAAGTGGAAAATTTAAATTGAACAAAAAATTTGCTAAGGTTGGGGGAGCCGCAGGCTCCCCCCACCCTTAGCAAATTTTTTGTTCTATTTCAATTTTCCACTTGAACAAGCGTTTCATGTCTCAGCGCTATGCATTAGGAGCTTATCGTTAAACATCCACATCCCTTGGAATCGCTTTATGCGTATATATTGTGGTAAACGGAGTTGAAAGTCAGCCTCTATATGTTGAGCGTGGAACCTTTTTTTAAATCATGGCTAATGGTGAGAGAAACGACGAAATATCACGCAAATTTGAGAGAGCACAGTCGTCAGCCAGAAGGAGTGTGTGTACCCGGTATATCAAGTTCGTTTTCCACAATAATATCTAGCTTCGCGTAGTACGGCCCCGCCCCTCTAACTTAGCGGTGTCTATATGCCACCACTCTAGCTTAGCGTAGTGTGTTGGTCACCCTTCTAGCTTACTCTTAGCGTAGTGTGTAGGCGCCCCATATTCCTAAGCCTTATGCATTTGGAGGTTAACTGTGTGGACGCGTAACGAGCCATAATCGCGTATAAGACCACTAACAATAAGCGCACGGTTCCCCATACCACGATCGCCTTATGCGTTAGAAGCTTAGCGTGAGAAGCTTAGCGAAGGAAGCTTTACTAGTTTTTATCTAAAAATAACATGTAACATTCCGAGAAGGTGCGATTTTTGGGCACTATGGCTAAAATTGCTACCAAAAACAATACACTCTCTTAAAAAAGTATTGCAACAAACAGTTTCGCTATGTTATCTCCGCTCTCCGTTTTCTAAAAAATCTGAAATTTTTCGTGGACATACTCGACCTCAGGGGACAAATAAAACAGCTGCCCCCTTGTCATTTGTCGAAGAATTCTAATATTCTATAAATGATTGTAACTTCGGTAGCGATGGGGCTGGTAAAAGCATTGTTGAGATTTGCGCTCGATATGGACACAGACACAATACTTGATGCCTTGTCCATTGACTATTCACAACAGACACCTCGACAAACTAGTATTTCATTTGATCGAAATAAAATTCAACACATTTCTCGACATTCTCAACACATTTCTCGACATTCTCGGTGCGAGCGATTTTATTTTTTGATTGCTGCATCCTCTAACCGTTATCATTTACGTTTTCAGTGAATTTTTTATTCGAAAACTTGACAAAACATATCAAACACCCTAATATGTATTATAACAAAATGTCGTCTTATTTCGTTTTGCTAATACGATTGAAGTGCCCACCCCATCTCCAACAATAAACAAGAGCAACAGTAAGGAAAATTTATCGCAGCAAAAGTAAATTACGAAAGAAAAGAAGGCAAATTGCAATGACAGAGAAGGATTGTCCAGTTCCAAACACGAGGGAAACACGGATAATCTCCACGGATAAAAAAGAATAAAAACGCTCAATGTCAGACAATAAAGTGAATAACAGTCAACACAAAACGATGTGACTCACAAACGAGAACTCAGTCTCTTATCGAAACAATCCTGGCGTTCTAAACGGCTTATTGCTAGAATGCCCCATGGAAATGCTTTCGAGCGATATGCAACACTCGCAGCATGCATCACCCCTCCGCCTCCTCAATCCTATTGAACATTCTGAACAGCCAATTGAACAGCACCTGTAACTCAGTGATATCTGAATGATCTCTCACTAACAGCCAACTAGCGGTGATTCGACTCGACAATAGCTTCATGATTGTAATCTTTGAACTGGCTTTCATATTATGCAGTATCTCGATTCCGAGTAGTCAAACAAATATGCAACTGAGAAGATAAAGACACTAGTGTGCCAAAATCGGGAAGCACTTTTTTGTTGTCGAATCTCCAATTTTTTTGGTAATACTTGACAACATGACTGATTTTTCCTGAATGGACGACCCTATGCATTGAGTGGCCGCTTCCCCTTGTACTGGAGAGGCTCACTTGAAAACATTGTCATTTTGCCGGGAGGGGTCCAAAAATATTTTTTGAATTTTTTTACTGAAGGTAGTCCGCCCCTGGAAGACTTTTAAAAACTTTGTTTCGAATTTTTTTATATGAAAAATCTTCAAAGTTGACCCATTTTTGATCTTTTTTTCGACCGCCCTAATTATACTGGGTAATCGGGCAACTTCACTGGTAATTTCATGAGTCGAGCTCTTTATCTGATAATAATATCCTTTCTGGGGAAGCCGTTTTACAGATGCTCACACAACTTATAGGACGATGATGCGTGAGTTACCTAAAGTGGTTTATGGCAAGCCCCAAGGGCCCCGCTACACCACTGAGAAGTTGCATGCCCATACCTTCATTGGCGACCTCACAGCGAATTTATATTTGATCCGAAAATCGCTTATTTCCCCGCTGTTTTCCTTAGAAACAGGCGATTTTTGCTCCGAAAAATCTTAAATAAAAATTCGCTGTGAAGTCGCCAGTGAAGATATTGGCATGCAATTTTGTCAGAGTTTAGTGGGGCCCTTGTCTTCATCAGAAAAGATATTTTTGTCAGATGAAGAGCTAGGCTGATGACATTTTCAGGGAAGTTGCCCGACTACCCCAGTATAATTATCAGCTACGTAGACAGTCATTTTTATTTTACCCCTGTCCAGGCCTGTCGTGAAAGTGCAAAAATGGATCAATTTTGCCGATTTTTCCTGCAATGGGGAAGCGTCCTAAAATTCCAAACTAAGTTGTTTTCAAGAGTTCCTGGGGGAGGATTACCTTCAGTAAAAAATTTGTATTTTCAGATTTTTTTCCCTCACGGCAAAATGACAATGTTTTGAAAACCCATGTGATACAAGGTCGTCCTATTCAGCAAAAATCAATCATGTGGTCTAGTAAATAAATGAAAAATTCAGATTTTTTGGAAAACTGAGAGCTGAGAAATCTGAGTAAAAGTAAACCGTTCATGAATTATTGCTAGTAATGTATGTGGTTCGAGACTCTCATTACAGTCCTTACAAATGCATGGAGCATGGTGCTGTGAAAGATGGATGCTTACATCGTCTTTGACAGCATCTATATTATGCGTCCTAACTGAACTGTTATACCTAGTGCTCTTGTTTGGTTTTTCACAGACTTTTTTGACCGACTTTCGACCGAGTTTTTGACCTACTTTTATAGTTTTTGATTAGTCCTCTCATTTTTGAGCGCTATTTCGCCGCTTCTCTGACCTCCACTCTTGATTTCAGATATATTTCAACTGTGAGATATAAATCAAGAGCAACAGTTCAGTTGGGACCAATAATTGCTACCTGAAACTTCTCTGCAGTCCGATTCTTCTAAATAAGCTATCAGATTGGCCAAAAGGACACCTTCTCGTTACATCCCATTTATGGTTGACAGTAGGGTTGGCAGTTTGTATGCAGTATGCGAGATACGTACACCCGGGCGTTCTTTGGCTGGCAATCTTGCATTGCGCACACCCGAGTATACATACTCGGTCGCAATCCAGAAGTTCGCAGTCCTTTGTATGCATACAGGTTGTGCGAGATGAGACGTCGCAATCCTCTCGCATACTCGCAATCCACTCGCATACTCGCAATCCACTCGCATACACTTTC
>JACMIF010000704.1:0-13177 GCA_014805445.1 Diplogasteroides magnus
GAACTCAGCGCCCTCGACTTAGTCACATAGGAAAGTTTGAACTGGGGTCAATTTTTGACTGTGTGCCAAGGGTATCACACTCCAGTCAGATAGTGTCTGATATCCTCTTGAACCATTCAATGGTAAGAATATTGGCAAAAAATGCACTACGAAGCAATATATTTAGCAACGACAGGAGCAGGATGTAACTCGCTACAGTACACATGGTGTGACACTGCAGTGGTAAGTAAACACTGATTGTGAAATATAAGAAAGGAGAAGATGGAATGTCTATTCTTACAGAGAACTACGCCGTGGATATTCATTGTTGTACTGGTTTTCGTTATGGGAGTGGCAATTCCTTCAACATTCATCTCATTGGATACAATCTACTCTCGAATACTTGGAGATATTGACCAAGTGAGAAGAAGAATGAGATAATACAAGCAATATCTTCATTCAGGGTCTAATGCAAAGTGTTATTGTAGTGGCCGAGGATGTCATTCAAGTACTTGGACCACTCTATGCATCGTAAGTCGTTCCAAAGTCGATGATAACTTCAATCAAACTCTTTTCAGAGGACTTTTCACTGCGAGTGGATTGAAAATCCTTTGGATTGTCAATTTCATAATCGCTGTCATTTCACTCGTTGTGTGGTTGACTGCATGGAGACCATTGAGAAAATACAGTAGAGACTAATGAATACTTGAATCAGAGTAATCCCACTTGTAGATATTTCTTTTATTTGTGTTAAAGTGAAGCCTTTCAAACCAAACGAAGTGAAGCCAAACGGAGTCTCATCTTTGTGTGCCTTCCATTATACCAACGATGTATTGGTCTGTCTAGACGTTCATTATGAGGATTGTAGATATTTTCTATTGGTGATTTTCAAAAAAAAAGAACGGGTTGAAAACGAGGTGCAAACTGCCTTCCTATCGATGTAGAATAAAGAACAGTGGTATTTTCTGTGTTGCAGTGACACATCAACATTATTGTGAATATAAGGTTTATTCAATAGAATCAGTGCTCGAATATAACATTACATTTATGACAACTCGTGACCAAAATGAGTTTGTCTTAGGGGTAAGGGGATACGGTAGGTGAAGGGAGGTGTGAGAGAGCGTGGGAATTGATGTTGAGATTGAAGAGTAGACTGATCTAGTAGAACGATGGGAGAGGCAGTGACGTACTAAGTAGGATGGGCCACTCGGGCCTTCACCAAAAGGTCATCTCATCATCACTAGCATCGAGCCTTCGATCCGTTTCGAGGTTCGTGATCGCCTCGTCGTCAGACTAATTCCTAGCAGTAGACTCTGCACTACAGAGTAGGGAACGACTTATGGACTCACTTTTGTCTGTGCACTCATTCGACCGGTCGTCTGTGATGAGCGAGAGAGAATGACTCGCCGGTGCGCACGCACAGCCGGTCAGAATGGTAGCGAGACAGTCATTTCGTTAGTGCATTCAAAGTACGTCTCTGATCGAGTACGTTAGGCAATGAATGTTTGGGCGAGTGAGAAAAATAGAAAATCACCGAAAATATTTATCTAATAAATGAAACTCGCACAACAAACGGACAATACTGCTCATGAGACCAAAAAGCAGCGACTTACGCTTTTACATTTTTAAAATGCGTTCAGTTGTGCAAATAATGATTGGCCTTCAATAAGTATCGAAATCTTGATTTGTACCCCATACCATGCCCATCAAATCGTTGCTTTCAGCATTGCGCACAAAGCTATGGTCTCAGAATTGTCAATTTTAATGAATTATTCGAGATAATTCATTTTTCTCAGATTTTTTGGCTATTTTTATCTACTGATTGATAAATTGACAATTCTGAGACCATAGCTTTGTGCGCAATGCTGAAAGCAACGTTTTGATGGGCTATGGCATGGGATACAAATCAAGACTTCGATACTTATTGAAGGCCAATCATTATTTGCACGACTGAACTCATTTCAAAAAAAAGTGAAAGTTAAAAAGGACAAGTCGTTCTTTTTCACGGAGTTGTGTGCCTCGCGGATTTGCTGACAAATGTGTTTAAAAATGTATTTTTTACAAAGAGGAGGACATTACATAAAAACTATTTTCACCATACCGATGAAGAATAATGTCCAGAATCATAAAATAAATACTAGGAGGCCTGAAATGGCGTCCTAAGGCACTTATTTTTCCAACATGACCTAACGTGACCCAACTTGACCAACATTACTCAACTTGAGCGTTTTTTCCCAACTTGACGGTATTTGTATTCGCAATCTGGGCTCACAAATTGAAGATCCTCAAGTGAGTCTCGTTAAGAATGACACGTATACACACAAATGCTCATGAAATGATCATCCAGATTACCTCTAATCGTTGGTCGAATCATTTCATTCGTTGCATGTATTCTCTATATGGCAATAGAAGTACGAACACATTCAACAGAACAACACAATATGAATACATTCAGCTATTTCCCCACAATCGAAGATTCGTCCTTCTCTTATGTTACATTCTCTTTGGAATAGGAGCTGGTGAAAAGACCTTCCAGTGCACTTTTAGTTGTTTGTTATACAGGAAGTACTCCTATACTTCGAAATTACATTGCACACAACAGTACAGAAGATGATAGAGGAAAGGCATTCGCAGTCTTTTACACTGCAACAATTCTGAGCATCGTACTTGGACCATGTAGACATCAAGACATATCACAAGTATATTTTATTTTTAAGTGGCTCAACTGGTATTTTCTGGTATTGATTTTCTAGGAGCGCAAATTCTTCCAGGCTTCTTCTTCCACATTTACTCAGGTGATCATAGATAATATTCACTGAGAAAGATTCCGTTTCAGCACCTATCTACATTGCGAGCTTGACTAACATTGTATCGTTCATTGTTATCATTTTCTTCTTCAAAGATCCAAAATGCAGTGAGAAAGAAAAGAGAGGTGAATTATCAAATACATTGAATGTATTCAATCTTCTCGTTTGAGAATCACATGATCCTATATCATTTCGTGGCCTCAAAGATAAGTTGCTTGCATTGCGGAATGCTCCCTTTTCATGGCAACTCGCACGTAAGACAATCATAAAGACTACTCACTAGACCTCTTTGAGTTGTTATCATCCTAGAAAAGGCTTTTTCCAATCTCCCTGTGGCCACTCTTTCTGCGTATCTTTCATTGAATGATTACATAGAGGGAATGGATTCAGAATGGCAATGCCACTCTTGATGGTTGTATTCGCTTTTGATGGAACGAAAACTGTACAAGTCATGGCCATAGGACAGGTCAGACTGCCTTGAGGACCGAAAGAAGTCTTCCTTTCTCAGGTCCTTGTGGGTATTCTTGCTCTCATGATCTCTTCCTCATTCTTCATCCTGAAGAAAAAGTCACATCTCTTCTTTCCAGATAACGCTAGATATTTCATTTACAGAGTCTCATTGGGATTCTTCTTCCTGATTTCACTGGTCATATTCATTTTGTTGTACGTTCTCACATATCCGTGGCCATTCTTCGGTCATCCCCTGCAACCATACAATGGCAAGTGTGAATGGATTAAGTAGAATCAATCATTATTCAGTCACAACACAGACTGGATGTGATCCCAACGAGTATTCATGGTGTCAAACTGCAATTGTGACTAGATTCTTCAGTCTCACAATAAATTCCTTCACAGGCAACTTCTCCTTGGATCTTCATTGTTATTCTCATTCTTGTTATGGGTGTAGCCATTCCAGCAACGTTCATTTCTCTGGATACAATCTATTCCAAAGTACTTGGAGATATCGATCAGGTCGAAATTGAGACTCAAGAGGTGTATCTATATTATTCAATGCAGAGCTTGATGCAGAGTGTTCTTGTTGTATCAGAAGATGTGGTACAGGTTCTGGGACCACTTTATGCATCGTAAGTGATCGAATGTACTGTACTTTCAAGTACTTTTTGAGAACTCTCTTTACTGCAAGTCGATTGAATGTATTGTGGGTGATCAATTTAATCGTTGCCATTGTTTCACTCATCATTTGGTTGGCTGCATGGAAGCCACTAAAGAAGTATCAATAAACCATCTGTTCGTCTGATTCGTCTGATAAATATTACCTAAACATTTAGATTGTTGTGTATAACCTTCTCTATTTTTACAATACTTGCCACACATTTTTTCTGTCAATAATCATGCAAGGAAATAATTGATTTTCAACAGTACAATACAAAAAGCAAGTTAACAACAATTCTTTGAAATTTGAGGGGGAAGGGACAACTTATGGTAGTGCGTCGTGTGGCGACATTTCACGTGGCCGCGCGCATTCGTGCCGCGTGTATCTTTCCAATTGCTCGGTAAGGTTGCAACGTAGCCCGAGGCGGCCACACACATTGCAACTGATTTCGTGTTCTAACCGAGCTATTGAGCATTTTAAGCTTGTTGTTCAGAGGGGAAGGAGAATGGAGTCTTCTCCTGTCCGGGAGGACTCCTTCCCTCCAGAAGCAACGTATTACATCGATAAATTGGAGAGGAAAGAACGGGAATGCGGTGTGAGTGATCAATCAATCAGTTTTCTCCCAATCGAATGATTAGTTTGTAATATTCAGCATGATGTAACATGTTTACATTGATCTAGGATGATGGGAACAGAGTTTTAATGTCCAAACCTCGTATTAGAATACACTCATGGCCGTTTTATTCAGGAGTTGCTGGCTCAGTTCAACAAGTATAAACTGAAAACGAAGGTTCGCTTCGATCAACTGCGTCATGAGGTTAGTTTCACAGAATTTAATGATAGTGCTGATGTCTTCCGAAGGGCTTTCTGGTATTTTTTAAAACCGAAATGCTGGTTTTTATGTTCTTTCTTAGTCACTTACATGTGTGATTGACAGTAATGATTTGACCTGATTGGACGTATTTTTCAGGTGCACACATACCTGCAAGATCGAAATGAGGACGTGGACGAACATAACGTGAGTGAAATCATTTATTTTCCATTCATTCTCCATTTCTTATAGAACCCTGCGCTTCTTCGCATCTCGCTCGTTGAAACTCAATCCCATCTGGAAGAGTCTCAAAAATTTGCTGATGCCCTCCAAAGAGACTTCGACAAGCAACAACTTCTTGTACTTTTCTTTATTTCCTATCATGAGCTAAGTTTGTGTTTAGATCAACGACCAGATAATCCTCATTAGGAATCTGGAAGAGCAGTTGCGCATGTGGGAGGAGAGTGAAGAATCGAGAGTAAGTGAAGCCATTGATGGAAATGGATCATAGAGAGTAGATGTATCTGGGTAAATGAGAATAAATGTTTCAAACGGAAGACACTAATATCCATAGCATTATTGCAGGAGAGAAGATTGAAGGATCCCGTGGACATGGAGAAGGTACAACAGCAAATGATGTACAAGGTATTTGACCTTTCTAGTTTCTATTTGTACTGTAAATACTCTATTCATTTTTAAGGACGAGCGAATCGTCGAGTTGAACAATGTGATCCTCGACAAAGAAAGACAAATCCTCGATCTACAGGTGGGAATCATTTGCACTTGATTGTATGTCTTAAAGTTACTGGTAATTCGAGCAAAAATTAACTGTTTATTGAATATGACATGAGTTCATGTTCATTCATATAGTCTTCAATTATTTATGTGAATTTGAGGATATCGTTCGAAGTACGAGTGAAGTGGCAACATCGAAGAATGAAGCAATGAGAATTGTACAGAGGAAGTTTGATGAATTGGAAGGGAAAACGAGGAAGGAGGTGAGGGAATATGAGTCTCTTTTAGAAGATTGTGTCTTTTGAGATATCGACAGAGACGGAAGAAGAGTTGACTGGTGTGTCATTCTCACAAGGACTTCTCCCTTCATCTCTCAATGAAAGACATTCTTCATCTACAAGAATGGGCACTCCAGGAAGACCCACCAGGACTTCTTCTCCAGGAAGAGCTGTCCACATCAAGGGTACGGTACCTTTTTTTTCTTCTATCCAAGTATTTGTTCATTCTGTGTCATAGATGCGCACATTGTAAGCAACTTTTCGCTGCTGGGTGCTCCCAAAAATATTTTCCCAAAATTCACTGTAAAAAGGCAGATTTTTCCCACCGCGCAGGGTGCTCCCACTAAAAATTTCTCAAATGCACTGCAGAAACGCAAAATTTTGGCCTTGCAGGCAGCTCCCATCAAAATCTGCAGGGTGCTCCCGTTATTTATGACAGCCCAGCGCACCTATGTTCTGTGTGTTTAATGAAATGGCATGATTCAGGAGGAAATTCCTCTCCTCCTCCTCTCGATCCTGCCGAACAATTCGGATTCGCCCATGATGTTTTGGATGATCAACCGACCACGAGTGGAACGAGTTCAAAATTGACCAAGGTACTGTAACTATTGTATTTATTGGCTATGTGTATGACTTGTTACAGACTCGTGAAGGTGATTCATTGAGACTGAAGAAGGAGAAACAGAGGAAAAGAGTGACATTCGATCTGCCAACTGCTGCATCAAGGGAGGATATCAGCAAGTGAGTCTTTCTATTATCATGTCATATAAGAGATTGATCGTCTTATGTCTTTCTTGTGATAGAAGAGTAGAAGTGGATACATTTAGATTGACAGCAAATGCAGACAGTGAAGAGATAGCGGATGCTCTTGTTGCACTCAATGTGGAGAATGAAAGATTGAGAAGGGAAAATGATGAATTGAGAGGAGGAAATGAACAAATGTCCATCAGATTGGCACAGGTACCGTATTCAAATTGTATACCTCAAGAAGAAAGTGTAATCGTTTTTGAAAGTAATGATTGACTGTATTCTAGGCTGAATCTCTAACAGCAGAGGCTGAGAGAGAAGCCCGTACAGCTTCACTCAAGGCTCGCGCAGTTGCTCAAGCGAGGATAAAAGACCTGGAGGACAAAATGGCCACACTCAACACACAGTCTGCACAACAGGTTCGTTCCATTACATATTAAATAATGAATGGACGATCTGTCATTTATCTGTACATGTCACTTATGGTATTCGTCTGATTTGGTCTGTGACTGAGTTGTTTCAGACAGATCGTCTACAGACAGAAGTGGAGACTCTTCGATCAACGAGAGACTGGGAAGTGGAACAGAATGCAAAGATGAGGGAACAACTATCACATGACAAGTATGATATACCGTAAAGAGTATTCAGCATATCGTGTATAATGTACATAGTTGTTGTTTAAATGTAATTGTTCAGGGAGAAGGTGCGACAATTGGCAGAAGAATTGACGAGTTGTCAAGGAGTTAACAGGGCTAGTGAGGAGAAGATACAACAGAAGGTACTAAATGTTTCTCTATTGTTGTATGAAATTGTTTAACGATGATGAATGTTTTGGACATTTTTCTTTCTTGAAATGGTGTGTTGTTGAGGAAACACTTATTGACAACCTCGTTGGTGAACTGCAAGAGGCCGAAGGTCTCGTTGTCTTCCTCGAAGACCAGAAACACGCCATACTTGATGACGTCGATAAACTGACTGGTGAGAGGAGGTCTTCTGATGGTGTCGACTACAGATTATCGTATTAAGATGCAATGGTTGCACACGAGGAGTACATAGAACTGTTGGAGGCAGACATTATCATCTACGAAACGAGAGTGGGAAATCTGAGAGAGGAACTGGGAGTGTCCAAGGTATTTCAATGAATATGACCTTGTATTAGCAGCCAATTTGTTTTGAACAGAGATAGATAAGTGTATTTGCAGATTAACCAGCGTGATCACATCAAGTCGAAGGCATTCAACACAAAACTACAAATGATGAACAAGGAGAGGGAAGTGATCGACAGAAAAGTCAACGGTCAGTCAACTCATTTTAATTATTCTCTTTTTTCTTGCTTGTTCTTCTGAAGCACTTTGATTCAAAGGCAATTGATCATTCCGTCTCTTTGTTCAATTTCTCCTCCCTCCATTCTCTTTTGTCTATTTCTCTTTGACGGCTCTTTCATTCGATTGGTTCATTCATTGAATCTCAACGTGGGTCGATCAATGTCGTTGATTGAAACGGTTCAAGTTGGACTAGAATACAAAGTGGCAAAGTGCTGTGCACAATGGAAAGAATGCAAATAAAACTGACAATTGACATCGATCAACAAGTTTAGTGAATAACCCGTATGACAAAATATTTCTCAAATATAACGAATGATATCACGTATCTTCTACCTTCGATGTTCCTCTTTGTTGGGAATTACAAAATGATGGGAAATATACTCATGAATGAGTAGGGTAAAAAAACTGGGCCTAGTATTGTTATTGTTGATGGGGTAATTGATCGTTCGAGTATAATAGGATGTGAATGATATCTATTGTGTTACTTTTGACCTGGTTGCTTTCGAATGAGGGGAGTGTGAGATGCACTTGTCTCATTGGACTGTGCACTTGTCTGACTAGTCACTGAGAGGGCTGCATTCCTGTAGAAATAGGCAGATCCGGGGGGAAGTCGAGTTGATTCGTACTCCTGCAATCAAAGAATAGTCAACAACAAAGACACAAAACGATTGCTATGGGAACGAATGATTAGTCATCACACGATTCATTTCATCTTTGTCGCGCGCAAAAGAAACATTTGATAGTGTATAGAGAGAAAGAACGAATTTGATTAAACATTATTGGATAGTGGAAGTTGATAATGAATAGTACTGTTGTATTCACCTTGAATTTATATCCATGCCTCATGAGAACTGATCGTTCATCGTGACTGTGGCGAATAACCTGAAAGAATTGATTACTTTGATCGAATCCACTGGTCTTTGTATTGATTGATTGAGCGGTTAATGATTTATGGGTAATGTGATTGGCCTTCTGCCAAAGATCCGACGTGATTCATTCTATTCATCCCTATTGCTTTTCTCCAAAAGATCATAGTGTAATCTGTCAGTCGATAATGTCAACCAAGCACTCAACTCTCGGAAATGAGGCACACAAGAACGAACAAAAATATCGCGTAGTTTTGATAAGAAGGATCAGAAGTTGTTTGGAGAGAGAGCAATACTAATGATGACATGATAATCGCTTCCAAAAACAAAAGTGGAATCATCTGACCCGTTTGAGAGGGAAATAGAGGCAATACATCTCGACCTCTCTATTATGAGAGTAACTGTGAATATGCAAACTATGGGAAAGATACGAATGACTTACATCCACTCCACATCTCTCACATTGCATGTTGATCTTCCTTCTGAGACAACACCAGATACCACAGGGAAAACAGAAAATGGCTGAGATGATTCCCCTTAATGAGAATTATGCCCTTTCCCACGATGAATCAATACAATTGGTAGAACTTGTACACGAGGTCAAGGAAAGTGGTGAATGTTACCTCCAAGTGAAGTGCCTCTTAACTGTTCCTCCTTGTCCACATGCAGGACATAGATTGGAAGAGGCCTCTGACATTACTGAACACTCTGACTGGGATGACTCTCCACTCCCCTTCCTCTTCTTTCTTCTCTTTGGTCCAAATGAGCCAGCAACGAACACCCCTGACATTATAGTAGTGAATGAAAACGAGGAATCAGTCAGGATAGTGATTCAGCCTCCGATGGATGGGAATTGTGACAATGAAATGGAAAGAGAACTCATTTGAATGATCGAGAGGGGAAGGGATAGGATGATGAGGAATTGAGATAAGGGATAATATAGGTGAGAATACAAGGAAAATGTGAAGAAAGTGTGAATAAAGCGGGAAGAAAGAGGAGAAACTGGTTGGGGGAAGGGAGGGGTGGGTTGTAGAGGGAATGAGTATGCAACGGTCACTACTTGGGGAAGGAACCTTATCGGTCACTCATGTCATCGATTCTGTGCAAGGAGTACATAGACGAGGGGTGTTGTTTATGTGGATGAATGAGGGAAGGGAGCGTGCATTGAGTGGTTATGTTGTGTTCTTCTCTTACACTCTATCTCTTTCACTTTGATTGTGGTGTATACCCAGCTGATGAGAGGAGGCAAAGACAACCAATGGACACGTAGCAAAAGTTGGAGGGAACACAAGTTGGGACCATAGATCAAGTCTGCATGCGGTACCCACGTAAACAACAGGATCATGAACACAAGCTTATTTTGAGCAGTTGATGATAGACAAAGTGATAGGGAATGTTTGTCCTCTATCATCATCCTTATAGAGGGGGTACAAGAGGAATGTCTTGTCATATGGGAATTGCCAAATGAGACTCACCGTTGGATGAATCATCCTATTTATGTTCCAACCAATTCTGATTCACAGTGCATCAAAATACTCTTGAACTGTGTTGATGAAAATGAAAACTGCCTGATTGTTTCATCTTGACTCATCTTGTAGCAGGATTATTATTGAATAACCGGAAATTGTTATTGCAGATGAACGTCTACGCACGAAAGCCTTGCACACGAAAGTGCAGATTCTGGAGGCAGAGAATGAAAAGTTGATGGCCAGACTATGCGAGGTTCGAACATACTTCTCTTATGATTCATAAAAGGAATGACTATGTAGATTGGATGAACTAGTGTGAATGTGTTTAGGTGGAGATGACCGAGAAAGACGATGCTGAATTGGATTCTGCGTGTAAGAGTCTCCAACTACAAATGGAACAGGTACTACTATTGTCATTGGAAGGGGAACAATGTTGAATGATTGAGGCAGAGGCAGACATGTCGAGAACGAGAATTGAATTGGATGCAGAACTACACGAAATGAAGAAACATGCTGAACATGCAACCATCGGTAAGTGTTCTCTTTCTGACAATGAGAAGGCCAATGAGTCTGTTTACGAGTTTTATTCTCTTTTCAGCATGTGATTCTCTTCGTGAAGAATGTGACAGACTGAGGTCACAGTTGAGGGAAAAGGAACAACAATTACAGAGTGAGATAGTGTATCTTACGACATGTTGTATTCAACCAATCAGGTTCCTCTCACGGTTCTCATCATGGACAGACTAGTCTGGAACTACACAAAGTTCAACAACAATTGAATGATGGTGAGACATCTGACTCATGTTATCACTTATCATTCGTCTAGTGACCACATCAACTATGGTAGTCAAATATTGTATCGCGGACTGCGCCGCAGGCGCAGTCCTGATTTGGCTTTGGAAGTACCCTGCGCGAACTTTTTTTCTGGTTTTCCATGAAGGAGGTTTTTAAAAATTACCAATAAATCACGTTTGCATCAGCTTTGTTAGAAACTAATACAGAAAAAATTTCAGCCCGATTCGTTAAGTTTTCGCTAAGTTATGATCGAAAGTCTGCTGTTGTCCGTTCCGTTACCGTTACCGTTACCGCCTCCGCCTCCGCCTCCGTTATAAATTTTTGTCTCCGATTTGGTCCAAATTTTTTCTGGAGATAGTCCCCAATGAGTTGTTGTGGGGATCGAAAGAACTGGCTCGATCCGTTGAGTTTCCCAATTACTACATAAATACAAAGTTTCGAAAAAATCAATCGATAATCGAGTATTGATTGATTGGATTAGATTTCTTCGAATTGTTTCTGTTGCTAGGGCACCGTGAGTGTATGTGAGAAACGAAATAAGCCCGCAATCCGTTGCTTCTCCGAAAAGCTACATGCGTGGATCAAAAATCGATCGATAAAATAACAACGATTCCTTGTCACTTAGCTTTGTTGTAATTCGGCTTGAAATGAGTCAATCGACCTGGTGGTTTGTTGCATCCGCTAGGCAATTGCAAGACGAATGGTGTGTTATCCCTTTCATTGTCGCGCGACCTCTGCAGCACTTGCAGCACGCGTCGAAAGTCGGTCTCTTGTTCATTTTGCATATTTTGTCTAATTCGGCTCAAAATGGATCAATCGACCTGGGGATTGTTTCCTTCGATAGACAATGGCAAGGGCGGTTCGAACTGATTATCGGGTAGCCGCTAAACATTGCGATAAGTAATTTCCACTAAACCGTAGGAATTTCGTAATAAGCGGAACGAAATATTCAATACTCGTCGTAGAGACTTGGGATCGGTGTCGTTCAACTTCCAACTGATCAATCAATGGATTTGCATTGATTTCTGGTTATCCACTAAACTCCGCAAGTTGGAATGTCTGTAATCAGCGGAATGAAATATTCAAAATCCGTCGTGGAGAGATGGGGCCGGTTTTATTCAATTTCCAAGTGAACAATGAATTTGTGGTGATTACAGGGTATGCACTAAAAATCGTAAGTAGGAATTTCGTGATTAGTGGAACGAAATATTCAAAAATTCGTCGTAGGGATATGGAATCGGTGCCGTTCAACTTCCAACTGAACAATGGATTTGCGTTGATTACTGGCTATCCACTAACCCCCGCAAGTAGGAATTTCGTAATCAGCGGAACGAAATATTCAAAATTCACTATAAAACAGCACTATCTACAACACTTTTTTCTTTCTGCTCTCCATCTGAATTATCTAGCCGATGGAATTAGTGTGTTTCTTTGCCATGGCTTAGGATGCGTCTTATAACTCTTTGTCCAATCACAACAATTTTTGCGTAAGCCTATGTAAATGGAATTTTACGCCATACATACATTATTTCTTTATGTGCGATTAACTTGAGTGCTCGATCACCCGTTCGACCTAAGCGTTATGCACACAATTTCCCCCCTGGAAAGGTTGCGGCCGAGCGGAGCGAAACGGAGCGCGGCCGCTGTTAACCTTCTTTATGCCGGTCCCCAACCCCGTCGGACCCCTTATTTTCGATTCATGATTTTCTTAAGAGGACACCTCAGAAAAGGGAACGATCCCAACTGTTAATGCTAGTACGCGTTTCGCCCTTGGATGCCACCCTGGAATCTCATTTTTACATGCTATTCGTCATTGTGAAATATGTTTCAACAGGGGGATAAATAAACAAGAGCAACAGTTCAATTAGGATGCATAATAGGATGCGTTTTATAACTCTTTGTCCAATCGCAACCATTTTTGCGTAAGCCTATGTAAATGGACATTTACGCCATACATACGTTATTGCTTGATGTGTGATTAACTTGAGTGCTCGATTAGCGCATCCGTTCGGCCTAAGCGTTATGCACAATTATCCCCCTGGAAAGGTGCGGCCGAGCGGAGCGAGGCCCCTGTTAACCTTCTTTATGCCGGTCCCCAACCCCGTCGGACACCTTATTTTTGATTCCTGATTTTCTTGGGAGGACACCTCAGAAAAGGCTACGAAATCTCTTTAAATGGGCTACCGCAAAAAAGGGGGTTGATTTGGCTTTGGAGAAGCCATGAAGGGATGTGAAATACCAAGAAAGAAAC
>JACMIF010000704.1:19470-33121 GCA_014805445.1 Diplogasteroides magnus
TCATTGTACCCATTCATTACCCTTACCTTATCCCCTTCATGCATATTAGAGACCGCCAATCGCACCACGACGTGCATTCCTTTTCTCTAAGTTATTCGGAGCGGTTGTCTCTGGTCGCGGATAGACAGCCGCTCCGAATGACTTAGAGAAAAGGAATGCACTTCGTGGTGCGATTGGCGGTCTCTGATGCATATGATTCTTCGTGAATTGATTGATTTGTTGTTATTGACATATTTGATTCAGCCTGAGGAGGACAATTCTAGTTTGGTGGCAGAGTTGAACCTGAAATTGGTGGAAGAAAGGGAGAGAAGGGAACGGGCAGAGAGAAGAATGAGAGAAGGAAAAGAGGTGAGGGAGGAGAGGAATACTGTATTATATGTCCACCCATTGAGGCATCTTGTCGTGTGGAAGAATTGGAGAGAATCAACGATCAATTGGGACAGGAAGTGGAACAAGCACAAGAAGTAAGGGGGAAACACATTCAAACTACCATGTTTACACGCACGGTCATTTGAACTCTCATAACCGAAATAATAATGGAAAACAACATTGAATAGTGAACGCAACTGGCCGTGAGAATGTGTGAACTCGCACGTTTTATACTTGAGAAGGGGTATTTTGTTCACATGATAATGCTCCTTTTAAGGAGGCTGACGCTCTACGTCTCATTGTTCAACAGATGGAGAAGGAATTGAATAAGAAGAGGGACGAGGTGCGAATCTTTTATGGTCTCCCGTCGTTAATACTCCATGTACTGAAAGTGATGTGCTTAAGGTGGCTCAAATGACTGAAGCTCTTGGACAGACAACAATTAGTGAAGAAAAGAGGGAAGAAGAGGAGGAGAAGAAGGAAGAAGTGAAGGAAGAGGAGCAGGAGGAGGAAGAGGAAGGAGAAGGAGATTGGGGGGATGATTGGGGATCACCGCCTGAAGGGAATACTCCTGATGACAAGGAAGCACATGAGAAAAGGGCAATTCAAGAAGAGGTTAGGACAGAATACTGTAACTAATCGATAAATTGTAAGTTTCAGATTTCAACTCTTCAAAACCAGATTTCATCGCTGTGGGAGTCTCTGGAGAAGAAGGAAGAGGAGGAAAAGAGGATGAAGGAAGAAAGGGAAGAGGTCGATGCAAAGGTAAGGAGAAGGAGTGATGGAGGGGGATGAATGGTGTCAATGTTTGAGTGTGCATCCCTTGATAATCAATTATTCAATATGCAGGAGTACATAAGACAAGGAGAGGAAGAGAAGGAAAAACTACGAGAAGAGGTAGGAGGGAAGATATGAGGAGACAGTGGGTGATGGTGACATTCAGGTATCTCATCTCACTCAGAGACTGATTGCATTGGAGGAGAATAAGGGAAAGGAAAGGGAAGAGGGAGAAGAGGATGAAGAAAAGAAGGAAATGAGGAGACATATTGAGACACTGGAAGAACTTGTGGTATGCCATAATGTGTTTTGTGTCTGAATGGATTCCTCCAGAAACTGGGAGCAGTCGGAGTGAAGATGAATGAAAAGGCTGCAGAGGAAGTGGTTGAAGAAGGGAAAGTGAAGGGAAGTGGATGGGAGAATGATGATTGGGGAGTGAATGAAGACGAGGGAGAAGAAGTAGAAGAGGAGAAGATGGAAATAAAGATGAAGATGAATGAATTGGAGGACTCATTGGAGGTCACAGCGAACAATGTATGACTTGTGTTGGGGTACAGAGTACTGTAAGTGTTTGATTCAGGCACAGGCTGATAAACAGATGTTCCAAACGATGGTCAATGATTTGAAGGACCAGATTGTCTACTATGAGAAGGAATTGTTGGCAAGAAAGAAGAAAGAGGAAGAGGTCACTGAGGAAGAATTGAATGCTGATGAAGAGACTAGACTGAGAAGAGAAGTGGCCAAACTACAAACGCAATTGTTGGATCTGGATAAACAGGTTGACAATTGGGAATAGTGATGGGATTGGACTGGTGTGTAAAGTCTAGTGTGTATGTCTGGACAAGGCAATCGAGTGTAATCTTCTCATAACATACACATTCCATCCTTTCAGTCACACATGGAACAAACTCTTCTACGCAACAAGATGGACAAATTACAGATGAAGTTGGTATTGAAGGAGAATGAAGAGAAGGAGAAGACTGGATGGAGTGATGAGGAATGGGAAGAATCGAGGAAGGAATCACTTCCTACTGAGGTTAGTGAGAGGCATACTGTAGATGGATACTGTATCTGTTGCAGGTATCGGAACTGCAGGATCGTGTGAAGAAACTGGAGGAAAGGGTGCAAGAGGCTGATGATGATGTGATCATTTGAGAGTCTTTTCATATGTTATGGTCTCTTTATTGCAGAATTTTAACATGAAGGGCGAGTATGAATTCACAATTACAACTCTGCAACAACAATTGAGTGATGCCAAGTTGATTGTGAGTGAAGAGGGGAATTGAGAAAGGAAAGGGTCTGTCTATGTAGGAAGCCCGTCTTCTCACTACGATTGCCGAACTCGGATCGAAGGAATCTACTACGGTAGAAGGCGTCTTGGGATCGAATGTTGAGAAAGTGGATGAGGAGATGGTGAAACAATGGATGAATGAGAGACTGAAAGGACTACTAAAAGAGGCAGGGAAGACGGTGAGGGGGAGAAGGACACTTTGGCTGTCTGACAGTTGTGACAATGATATGAATACATTTGTAGGAATCATGGCTGCAGAATCGTATCCAGATATTGGAGTCTGCTCCGAAGATTGTGGAAATAGAAGTGAGTGAAGGGAAGGAGAATGAAAGAGATGGAGAATCGTCAGGAGAATAAAGTGGACAAGGAAGAACTGGAGATGTTGAGACAAGAAATGGAAGAAATGGAAGAAAAGGTGAGATGAGGAGAGGAGAAAAGATGAGACTGAGATTACTGTACAGCTCCAAGGAGAGAAGGTTTCTCTAGCAACCAAAGCGGCTGTGATGAATCAGAAGAATCGAAAACTGGAGAATCAGGCAAGGAGCAAGGGTTGGGAAGATGATTGGGTTATGTTGAGATGAAGATTGTATATGCGAAGTATCCACAAATGGCAGATCTGTTGGATCTGGATGATGATGTATTGGAAGATGTGGCACAGAAATCACAGATAAAGAAGGAGGAAGAAGAAGAGGTGAGAATGAGAATGAGGTAAGGAAATGGAGATGAATGTTACAGGAAGAGAATAGTGCAGATATAATGGCTACAATGCAGAAGAGTGTAAGTGAATAGAGCCAGATTGAGAATGAGATGAATATACAGATAAACGAAGAACAAGAATACGTAGTGGAACTACAGACAAGATTAGAAGAGGAGAGGGACAAGTATGAGAATGATATGAAGAAGTTAGTGGATGAAAGGGGAGGGAGGGACAAGGGAGTGATTGTAGATATGAAGAGATAAAGATGACATTGGAGGAAAGGGAGAGGATGTACGATGAAATGATGCACGAAGTGAGGAGTGTTGGGGGATGCAAGAATGGGTCGATCATTTCAGTTCGGAAGGGAGAAGGGCCAAATGAAGGATGAATTGGATATACTGAGAGTGGCTGTACAAGAGTCAAGAGATGAAAAGAATGCAATGGAGAATACAATTGAGATTATTTCGAAGGAGGTTGGGTTGAAGGGAGAATTGTCTCGTGAAGAAGTTCTTCTTTCAGTTGAATGATGCTCATCTTGGGAAGGAGGAAGAGAATAAACAGAAGAGTGTGGATGCTGAAGAAAAGATGAAGGAGTTGCAAGATGAACTGCAAGAGGTTACATTACTGTACTTACAGTAACCTCATGGGGTTCACTAACAGGCGAAGGAGACTGCAGCCGAAGCAGAGGGACTGTATGTACAGTTACAGAAGAAGACTGACGAGAATGCCACGCTCAAGGTACGGTACAACTTGAGAAGCTGTTCTTTAAATTTGTCGGTTATCTCAAACAGTCCCTGGATTTCTGCGACTAGTTATATATTGGTTGAATTTGTGGTTGAAGATGTAATTGAGAAGCAGAACGAGTTACTGAAGGACAGTGAGTCAAGATTGAGTGAGTGTTTGGATACGAGTAATGGGAGAATGGAGAAGATGGAGGAGGAATTGAAGAGGTGAGAATGAGAAGAGATCATTCTATCACTCAATGTATCTTTCTTTCTCCATTTCGTATCTTCTTTCAGACTGAAGGAGAATGCAGCGAATACTGTCGCTTCATCCACTTCTCACACTGAAGAGAAACTGCAGCAACTGTTAGTTGTCCTGAAGGGGGAGAGTTACGGTATTCAACCCTGTTACAGACAATCACAATTGGATGAACTGAGCAGAGAAGTGGAGAGACACAAGGCTGATGTTCAGGCAAAGGTGACTTGTTTGTACGATAGAAGAGCAAAAGATCTTTGTATGCTATTCACTGCTTTGTACTATACAGAGTGGATGTTCCTCTGAGAATGTGTTGTAATTGAGGAATCTCAATTGGAAGTGATGCGTAGAGAGGCACAGACTGCTCAAGAGAAGACAGCATATTTGGAGAAACTGCTCATGGAAGCCAATGAGGTACGGTACAGGGGTGGGCTTTTCCGTTTTCCGAGTTTTCCGAAAAAAAATTTTCCGGAAAATATTTATACTGAAATTTATTAAAATAAGTTTGAATTTGATATAATTTTTTTTGAGAGTGTATCTGAAAATTTTGTGGTTGAAAATAGACAATTTCGTAATAAAGGTGATTGTCAAATAAAATTTCTTATCAAATGACGTTAAAAAATTTATCTAGGACTCAGTGAAATCTTTGCCACTGGCCGGCCACTGTTTGGCCGCTGGCCGGCTAACGGCCGGCCACTGACAAAAAATTAGCGAATGGCCAGTGGCCGGCCGTTCATCGACAGTTGCCGGCCACTGACACAAAATGGCCGGCCACTGATTTTTTTTGGCCGGTGGCCGGCCGCTGTTTGGCCGCTGGCCGGCTAACGGCCGGCCAGCGGCCAAGATTTCACTGAGGAGCCCCATTGACTGTTATGTTGACATCTGACACTTTAAATTGACTCTTAACTTTTTCCGAATTTTCCGAAAAAAAATTCGGAAAATTTCCGTTTTCTGAAAATTTTCCGAAAAATATTTTCCACCCACCCCTAGTACGGTAGATGTAAATAATGAGGACTGAGTAGGCGTCATCTCATAGATGTCATTTGTAGACTGCTTGGTGTTATCAGTTTGTTTCATTAGACATTTTGTCGTAGAATCTTCGCGCGGCTCGGTCATCCGTCCAATCGACTCAACGTAGAGGAACGACTACAAGACCCGTCTCAAGGGGATCAAATGCATCGTCTATTACAAATGACGAGGTGACGGAACAAACTGATTTATAATGATTGAGTCTGTTATAGTTATGCAATCTTAAGACATAGGTTGCTCTTCCATGTTTGCATTGTTTCTACAACAGCATCTTATCATAGAATCCTCTTACAGGTCCCAGAAGAGCCCTCTCGTGTCACTCGACCTCCATCCATTTTGACACTCTCGGACAATTCAACCCTTCCTGAGGTGAGACTTTCATTTTGACTTCCACATGAATGAGAGTTGAAAATGCACCAATTGCACGAACATAATATGAATTCTGTGAACGAACATTGCTGTTATAATACTGTTGCGTCATGCATATTGTTACCTTTGCACATTGCATGGTCGATGACTGTTGATGTCACTTGATTGGCATGAGCATACTGTAGTTGGAATGGATGTGGTGGTGGGGGTAGAGGGAAGGGAAGAAGAGTCTACAAGGAAAGAATCGGAGTGTCAATACGCGTCTCTTGCCACAATGAGCACCCTTTTGGATGTTGTTTCCTTCTTGTGTCATTTCCTTCCCTATCCATCCACTCTTCCACCACCAATCACTCAATTAGCATGAATGCATTCACTATATTTTCCAATACAGAGTCTCTTTTACATCAAACATTGCGCAAGAGACGTGTTGTTGTGTCCATTCCGATTCTCTCCATTGCAGCCATCTTCTTCCGTCGTCGGCGATCAAGGCGCATTCAGAAGACGAGGAGGAAAGTAGATTACTGTAGACGTTTAAGGATTACTGTAGCTCTTTTATACGACTCTTTAGTGTTTGGGTTACTGTAATGCAATAAGGTTAATGTACTCCCGGGTAGGTTAGTCGTTAGGCCATTATCCTACCTTTTTAGACATCTTTCACTATAGTATTGCTCGTTTGATGAAATTGTGTGTATTGCTCTTATCTTCGTTTTGCTAGGTGCTCTTCTTGTCTTGGGTTTCTTTCAATACTTCCCAGTTCCTTTTTCATGTACTGTTCCTCTCATCGAATCATTGTGATAACTCATATAGAAATAGCAGGTAGATTTGCACATATTTTTATGGTACTAATTCATCTGTAACTTATTTTATCTTTCGGAAAATCGTTTGTTACTGTAGCTCCTAGTTTGTGATTACCGTGTGATATTATGGGTTGAATTTGCAAAGCTTGGTTGGTAGCCGAAGACGATTATGAATATCAACGGAAAGAGTGCTGACACATCTTACAGTACACTCAGATTCTAGATCGATAAATCTATTTATACTTCTCCTTCGCGATTGGATCTATCCTACGGGTTGCCAAGTACCCGTGCTATTTTTCATGTTAAAACCAAACGCTTGTGGGAAGTTACGTTGCCATTATGAAGTATCATTATCGGACTAATGAATGGCTGTTATATCTTTTTCTTTTACAGTTGCGTTGGAATATATTGTATTTCAACGCAATTAAGAAGTCACAAATGGTCAAGTTTATATCAAAGTTATTAGTGACTTAGTAATTTCATTAGTGACAGCATGCCTGATTAGCATTGGTTTTTATCGGAATTATGATGGGGACTCATTTCAGAGGTCTCTCTGTGTACGTGTACTGCTCGATCGAGTGGTGGAATTCTTGAATGAATCAGAGGAGAAAGAGAAGGAGACTGAGAAGAGTCTTGGTGAGGAATAGAAGATGGAAGAATAGGGATAGAGTCATTCAGTTGCACTGACTATCACTCTCACTGAGACACAACGACGATTAGAAGAGGAAATGGGAAGGAAGAAGGGACAAGGAACAAAAAGGACAAGTAGGAAGAAGAGAAAGAGAGGAGAGAGAGAAGGGATGTATTCAGATGTCAGAGTATCAGAAGAGAGATTGAGTGGAGGAACAGACTTATCTCCATCTCATTCTCCTCCTCCAACATGTTCTCTGATTGAGGAAGAAGTTGCTGTTGTAGATGAAGAGACTCTCAAGGTGAGTACAGACATTCCACCTTCTCCTGTGCAATAGATGTTCTTTTAGAGTCAAACGATTGTTTCTTCACGAGTGACTGATGACGTCATCACAGTATTGGATGCATCAAGTAGAAAAGAAGTGAGTTATGAGGAAGTGAAGAATGTTACCATAGATACGACTATCTTTGAAAGTGCCTTAAGTCTGGAATGTAAATGGTGGATAGAAGAATGTTTGAGGGAATGGAATCTGTGATGGAAGAGATGAAGGAGGAGACACAAGAACTGCATGTATCCCCTCTACAAGAGGTGACGAGTGTATTGCTCAAATAGTATTGACATTCTATGCTCAGGAACTGTCTATCGCCCGATCGGAATTGTCGTCTCTTCGAGATTCAGTGATGGAACTGTTGACAAGGACTGAGAGAGTAGGAGAGGAATTGAATGAGGAAAGAAGGAAGGAGAAAGAGGAGAAGGAAGATATGGAGAGGCAATATATGGATGAGAAGGTAAGATGAGATTGGACAGAATCCAATCAAAGTCGCGATCTTATTTAGTGCATTCTGGAGTGTCGTGTACAAGAAAGAGAAAGGGAATTGGCAGAGGAAACGATGAACAGGTGAATGGATGACATTTGAAAAGATGAAGTGACACCAAAAGCAGAACATGATGTGTTGAAACAAACACTATTTGCTTAATACAGCAATGAACCCTCTTTTATGTATTTTGATATTGTAGGGAGCTGCTGACAGGAGAGTTGGAAGAAGCGAATGAGGTCATCTGGCAACTACAACAGATAAAGAAAGAGAAGGAGAAGAAGGATGAAGAGAAGGTGAGGAGAGGGAGGGAAGAAGGAGGAATAGAGGGAATGTTCAGATTATGGAGATATTGAAACATTCTGAAGAAGTGAAGAAACAATTGGAAGAAGAAAAGAAGGAAAATGAAATGTTGATGGGAGAAATGGAGAAAGTGAATGTAGACAAGGAAGGATTGGAGGAAATACTCAAGAAGAAGGAAAGGACTATTGAGGAGATGAAGATGATTACTGTAGAAGATGAGAATGTCATGAAAGTATGATAAGTATATGGGAGGATGTGTGAAATGATATATTGAGGAAATGAAGGGAAGACTGGCTGAACTGCGTGATGAGATGGAGGAAAGAATAGAGAAGGAGGCTGCGTTGATTGGAGAAATAGGAATGTTGAATGCAGAATTGTACAGAATGGAGAATGAAAAGGAGAATGAAGAGAAGTTGAAGGTTGATCATTATGAGGACATCTTGTAGAATGTGAATGTTATCAGGAGAGAGTAGAAGAATTGAGTGAGATGGAGAAGAAGATGAAGAGAATGGAGGAAGAAGAAGAGAAAGTGAGGAATGAAGTACAAATGATAAGAGAGACAATGGAGAAGGAAACTGCTAAGGTATACAATTGAATGATGATATGGATGGAATGAATGGATTGTCAGGTTGTATCTAATCTGGAATCGATCATCACTCAAATCTCATCTGATATTGAGAAGACAAAGAAGGAATTGGATGAGAGTGAGAGTGCCAGACAAGCAGAGCGGGAAGAGACACAGAGGATACTCAAGGACTGTAACGAGAAGGAGAAGAATCTACAGGAAGAGTTGGAGAAGGAAGAGAGTGAGAGGAGGAAGGGTGTGACTGTGTTGGAGAAGGAAAGAGAAGAAAATGAGAAGAAGATGAAGGAATTGGAAGGAATGTGCAAGGATGAAATGAATGAGAAACAAAGAAGAGTGGAGACATTAGAGACACTATTAGTTGAAGTGGAAAGTCAACTAATGGAAATGAGAGAACAAGTTGGAGGAAGAGTTACGGTAGTTATTGATTGATTCTCATTCAGGATGCTCAACGAATTGTACATGAAACTCATGTGAAGAAGGAATTCTCATTGAGAGAAGAGGCAGCAGAGAAACAGAGAAGAGTACAAGAGAGTCTAAGGGACATGCAGGTATACTGTAGATGGGATGAAGGGTCAATGATGATGTCATTGTAGATTGAATCTGTGAGAATGGAAGGTGAATTGGTGGATGCCCATGAGAGATTGAATGAGCAGAGGGTACGGGAACTGTTGGACGACATTGTGATGAATGTTCATTCAGAGAGAGTGCAATGAACTAGAGAGTCGATTGAAGACAAGTGAAGAATTGACAATGGCAGCCAGACAAGAAGTGGCACGGTGAGGAGAGGAGGGGAGGGAGGGGAATGAAGGGCATTTACAGTATGGCTGCTGAATTGGACACTGCACGAGGACAACTGCAACAGTTGGCAAGGTACGGTAGGGCAAGAACTGAATATCGATTGATTTATTGTAGATCGAGCACTGAAGAGGAAGCGAAGAGACGAATTCTGCAATTGGAGAGAGAGGCAGTAGAGAATAGAGCTGAATGGGAGGAGAAGATGGATAGGGTACGGTAGGCCATTGAATAGATTGACAGAGGTTACTGTAGGTGGTGGATGAGCTACGAATGGCCGAGGAACGCCTGACAATGGCTGCAAGGAATGAGACAGAAGCTGCAGAAGGAATGGAAAGACTGGAGATGAAGGGAAGTCTTGTTCACTTTACATCTTGAATCAGATGCTGTAGGGGATTAGGAATGGTATATGGGATATTTCTAGTTTATAAACTTAATTTGTAAATGGTTGATATATGATGTATTGTATTGGTGGTGGATGAGTGAATGATACAGGTATCAGAATGGCGTAGTCGATATGAGGATGCAATGGGAGAATTGGAAGGAATCAGAAGAGGAATGGATGAAGTACGACATTTGGAAAGTGCACTCCAACAGGTGAGAGGAGAGAAGATAAGAGGGATTCAATGGAATGATTCAGTCCCACGGTGAACAAAAGGAGATATCGAACCAATTGGCAGTGGCTATCAATGAGAATAGACAATTGGGAGAAGAGAAGGTGGAATGGGAAGATTGAATGGGGAATGAATGAGAATTGAAGGATGCGGCCATCAATCAGATGCATGCACTCACAGAACAATTGGCATTGAGGACAGAAAGACTATTGAGGGCTGGAGAAGAGAGAAATGTAAGTGTTCAGAGGTAAGAGGAGGGAGGGGGAGGAGGAAGGGAAGAGGAAGACTCAGGATGGTAGAGAATGAACAACAAATGAATGCATTGCAACAGAGAATAGAAGAACTACAGAAGAAGAAGAAGGAGGAAAGAGAGAGGAAAGGTAAGAAGAGATGAATATAATACAATGAATAAGAATAGATGAAGTGGAGACTGCTGTTGTGTTGGAAGTACAACAAGTACATGAAGGACAGAGGAGACAATCTGAAGTGACTGCTATTCAAGTAGAAAGTGAAGAGGATTCACAGACAGTCAATGATACATGGAATGATGAAATACTCCCTCAGGTCTCCACTCGTTCACATTTCAATTCTCCATCTTTTGGAAAGAAAGATCGTTCGTAATGCTAACGGACCATATTTGCAAAACAACACCTCATTTCGCATCTTTCACTGCCCGGTTGTCTCTTCTGCAGAGATGACCGCTTGGACTGAAGTGAGACCGGTAGAAATCGTTATGCCATTTTCATTCAACTTCTTCAATTTCTTTCCGTATGATCGTCAAGAGAGACAACCGGGCAAAGAAAGATGCGAACTGAGGTGTTGTTTTGGAAAACGAGCCATTCGAATTGCGCATGACCTTTTTCCTTATTAGTAGGGTGTCGCTTTCGGGTATAAAGTGCATCATAGAGACCTCGAAACGGGTATTTCAAACCGCCCTATTCTCGTCAGATCGGTTGTCTATGAGGTTGAAAGACGACCGCTCGGACTAGAACAGGGAGGTTAGAAATACCCGTTTCGAGGTCTCTAGTGCATCATAGTTGTCTGATCACTCAATACGACCAGTTGTCTATGAAGAGTGAGAGAGAGAATTAGTCACAAATGCGTAGAGATAAAAAGTTGCACTTTATACCGGAATGCGACACCCTACTTATTAGCCATTCATTCGCATCCGCTGCGATTCGCAGTCCTCACTCTAGTTTGTAATATATGATCTCGCTCACCCTTCTCTGCACTCACTCTTATCCGTCGGGCGAATGTGCGTTCCCGTCGTCCGCGTGGCCTAGTGGATAAGGCGTCTGACTTCTAATCAGAAGATCGCCGGTTCGACCCCGGCCGTGGACTATCGCTTTTGCACATTTTTGCAGTGCTAATTTGAATATTTCCATTACTGCCGGTCAACTTTTAAGCTTTATTTTTTTACAGACACACGTTGTTTCGGCATCGTCGCCACTTCCTTCACTCATAGAGAGAATGCAACAGTGGATGAGACTACAAAGAAGGACATTGAGGAGAGGAATAATGAGGGAAAGGGCAGTTATGCCATATGTCAGGTAGGCATTCTTGACCATTTGAGTACAATGCACATTGTGAGATGATAGAATATGTCTTGTTCAGATACGCAGCTGCTGTGTACATTGTGTTCCTTCAATTGGCAGTCATTCACTGTTGGTTCTTCTAAGAAGACACCTCTCACAATAGACTACTACCCAGTCGTAGGTTCACTTTCCTCTTCCACATGATTCATTCACTTTGTTGTCAGCACAATGTTTTATCGTAGTTTTGTTCGTAGAGCTTAGATATGTATATTATATATAATAATGGATAATGATTGATTTGCATGTATGTCATTTGCTTGTATCAGGGTTTTATTCGGTATTATAGCAGCCTTACATGCCAATGTTACAATTATATTTTCCGCATGTGCAATGTCTGTCACTGAATGTAGATGTCTAACTTATTATTCCCTTCTACACATCTATCACTTCTTTCACCTGTGATCACCTTTGCTGCTAAAATTCCAGTCTAATGTGTCTTAACGTTTTAAATTTTTTGATGGAATCCTTTGTATTTAAGAGCTGAAAGAGAATCTATTTATTCGCTTATCTAATTGTAAGACCATGCAGGTATCCAAAGTTCATCCCACACAATCGTTGTATTCAAAGATTACGGCATAATCAAACATGTTCTAGCTCAAAGATAAATTATTTTTATTCCCATACCGGTATTGTCGTTGTACCATGGGAACGGTAGTCGAGCCGTAACAAACTATATACTTTGTCAGAATCCTGAACCTATGATACGCTCCGTTTGGTCATTTTTGGATTACTGTAAGAACTTCTCTCAAACTGCTCATTTGTTGAACGGATAATTTGGTTTCACTGTAGTGCACTGTCTAGTTGAAGCTGTTTATATGTTCTTTAAGTGAGAAGAAGTGACAGATGAATGATGAACTGGAACCATTTGGTGGCTGCGACCTCTTTGAGTCAGTTTCATTCTAGTGAACAAAGTCTACTTTGTACACTTGGGTTCGGGAAATAGTATAGCTATTTTGCTGGTAGTTCTGAAATCCGAATGTCCTTGCTACAGAATAAGCAATCTATATTGAGTGCTTTCTTATGCAGACCTGAGCCCGGCGATGTTAAACCGCCGACCATCGTACAGCAAACGACAATCAATAGGAGTAGACAGTCACCAGTTAGTTGTTTGTTGACTATTGACCATTGAGTGGATATTGAGATGAGAAGGACTTGTCTACCTTCAACATCTTCATCAGTTGTATACACAACTGCACAGAGTGAGTGGTTGATTGAGTCCATTATAGAAGGAGTATTCATTGAGTGTCTCGTGGTACTCTCGTTCGACAACAACAACAGTATCCGTCTACACAACAGATGCAACTTCCATCTTCATCTTCTTCTTCTTTTCATCCAACCTCAGGAAGACTCGTCAAAAACACGAGATTGTACAGGCAAGCCTCATTATTCCAGATATTTCTTTTGAAATGCATAGGTTGAAAAATAGAAGGCATATTTTCAGAGAGCCTAATGGTATTTCGAAGACAGTCACTTATCCAATCGATGATGAGATGACATATGATAGGAGAAGATATGGTATGCTACTTATCTATTCCTGTCTTATTTCCCTTTTGAGGTTGTAGTGACGAGTCATCTCAACCATCATCCAGTGGACAACAATGGCAAGGAAATGAAGAGGTGCACAACTGAGATTATTTGATATATTAGTACTCCTTCTCTTAAGCCTCGTGGTCAAGGAAATAGGAAACTGACGAGGTTGACGTTGAGAATTGGACGAAAACAGTTGTCATTTCGAGTGGCGGATATTCCACCCGAGAATCAACACATTCCAGGTTTTGACTTTGTATGCTAACAATCATATTGGATAGTTAGTTTGCGACTAATAGTTTAGTTTTTGTTACTATGATTGCTCTTATTTTAGTGAACTGCGGATCACTCTCTTTTTTGCGAACGGTTTTGACAAAAGAGGCGTTTTATGGCTCGTTCAAATCTCGCGAAAAAGAAAGCATTTTCTTTTTCGCCCGTTCATTTTCCACGCGAAAAAAAAGAAAAAGAAACGGTAGGGAGT
>JACMIF010000705.1:0-12325 GCA_014805445.1 Diplogasteroides magnus
GGACAAGCAGGGTTACGTAGTCCTGTAAGCAGCCGGCCTTACCGGTAGGCCCCACCTAGCGTTATCGCTTGACGTGGTCGCACCTTTACCTTTACCTTTACCATGTGAGGATATCTCCAGAAGAAGTGCGAGAAATGGAAGTAGTTCAAATTGAGGTATAACACATGCATTGAACTGTCATATCTAATTTTTTAAGAACGTGCCAAGATGGTCATGCGCGAAAGGGAGAAGGAATCTCATGAGAGGCGCGATTCATATATCAGGCCTCGAACGATTTCGCTGCACTCACTGTACACAACTCGTGTGGGGATTTCGATCGATGATGGGTCACCTAAAATTCGTAATTCACTTTTAATTCTAAAAAATTTCTTCTAATGAAGCGTCACGCATTAAAAGCGGGACATGACGAAATTTGGGACATGGAAATAGCGAACCAGGGCGAAGCCGGGGAAATGGTCGGTTTACAAGTAATGTTTATAATTTTGTGAATTTTCAGTTGCAGAAAAAATCCTCAAAAGAAAACTCGTTTTGTCCAATTTGCCCTGAAGGGCCATTTGATGCCGTTGATTCCTTCAGAAAACATGCTGAGGAGGTACAAATTCGGGTTTCTAAATCGGGAGTAGAGTGCATTCGCCTGCTGTCTGATTCACGAGGAGCGGTTGTCTGTTGCATAAATGAGACAACCGCTCCTCGGGAATCAGACAACAGACGAATGCACTCCACTCCGGATTTAGAAACCCTAGTACAAATGTTCTTGCTTGCTGTGCACGAATCTGCTTTGCGCTCTCATAGACTCAATTCTCTGATGGAGTTGCAATATCGCTTGTTGCTTATCGCCAAATCTCAACTTGAGGATGTTGACTGCTTCCTGGTAATTCAACTCATTCTCTGGAAGATCTTCAATTGACTTAAGAGGATTCCCTTTTATTGCTCTCTTAAGTAATTTCAATTTCTGTACACTTTTGAGTTGTTCGTCCTTATGTACCAACTCTTCGAACTGTTCCCAGAACGTGGACCAATGCCAAAGTTCACCTGAGAACGATGGAAGTTCTTCCTCAATTGTTTGCATATGCGATCTACCCGAGATGAAAGTGGGGACAACTATAGGATTGGTGGGTGGGTCAGTTGCATTTTCTGGTTGTGGAAGTGCTTGAGCTGCTTGTGCTAATTTCGTTCTTTCGTCCTTTTTTCTCTTATTTGAGTCATATTTCGTCTGACCATTAGCCATGTTTTTGAATAGGTTCACGATCAACATTCAGAGGCTGACTTTCAACATCGTTGACATGAATGCTAACTAGGGAACGACTTTTGGAACGACTTTTGTCTGTGCACTCAATCGACCGGTCGTCTATGATGCTGCGAGAGAGAATGACTCACCGGTGCGCACGGACGATAAACGTTCCATAAGTCGTTCCCCAATGATAACATTCAAATGGAAAACAAAGAATCATTCTTGATTACAGAACCATTCTGACGACTGGGAATGGATGGTAGAAGAATATGAGACGGAAAGAATACAAACGCCAGAAAATACAATCGGTGATGGTACCACGGACGACATCGGTCAGTCGCGGGTTCAATCCCGGTCGGTTCCGCCTCCGCCCAACCAAGGCGCCTATCCTTCCGTGGGTCGGGGAATTGGTAGCGTTGAATCGCTGTAAGGTATCGGCCTGGAGAAACGAGTGGGACCGCCACGCTTAAATCTCCCAATCAAGTCTGGCCTTAGCAGATATGTGCCCGCAGGACGAATGAGCCTAGAGACACGGGTCTACCTTTACCTTTTACCACGGACGACGATGACAGCGAAGACGACACAGGTTTGAAATAAGAGCTTTTTGAGCTAGTAAATGAATAAATTGCCGTTCAGCGCCTTTGCCGTTAATAGAGGCGAAGAAAGAAGAACAGTCTGATGCTGATGAGCCTCTGCCAAAGAAGTGCAAGATCGAAGACGAATAACCACACAAATATGCAGAATATCGTCGCTCGAATACTAAACGTATGACATAAACGCATTGCCAGCAATATTCATACATAAAAGTTTGGTTTGCTGTTGCTGGCACTGAATAAAGCTTGTTGGTTAATGGGCACCCGTACGAATGATCGGATGATGGGAATATGATTGATGAAAAAACAGCTATGCTGAAGGGAAAGGACATACACGCCATAACGTCGATAATTTCGCTACCAATGCTTAAATATTGAAAGTATTTATTGTTTTATTTAGCGTTGATAATCGCTAAATGCTTGTAATTGGAAAGAACAGGAAATACATAATTTGAAAAGGTCACAAGTAAAAATGAAATCAATGGATTATAAGAAAATTTTCAAAAGAATCCGTGAATATTCTGTCAGTCTTTCTGTCGAAAGAAGTCTGTAATGTTGCCTTGTTGCTGCTGTGCAGCCTTGAGCTTTTTCGACGGAGGTTCGCGAATATCCGAATCCGAATGCTCTTCTTTCATCACATCAATTGAAGTTGAATAATCTAAATGCGGTGGGCTCGATTTCTTCGACGTCTTACACAAATGATAAAATTTACCAGTGCAGTCGTCGCTTAGTGCACCATCAAGGTTGTCATTACCGGATTGCAATTCCCTTGTATTCTCTTCCAATTCTTCGACCATCCATTCTCTGTCGTCAAGATGCAATGAAAACTTCCGGGTTGTGCTAAGTTGTTGTCCTACTTCCTATGCGTGTTTTCCGAATGATTCGATGGTATCGATTGACCCTTCGAGACACATTGGACACAATATTTCGGCTGAAGAATTGTTAATTCCTGCAATCAGAGATTCACATTCGCGCTTTTCGTTGATATGTACGCTTCTCGATAATTCGATGAAAGAACATCCACTTGCCTTTTCCCCATTTTCATCCTGCAATAATTCCATTCCCACACACCGTCATTTGATGCCCTTATTGAATGGTGCTGAATAAAAAATTGGCATTACCTAAAGAAAAATATGGAAGTGTATTACATATCGGAGATGTGCCCACATCGGCTGAAATCCCCAAACGAACTGTGCACAGTGGGAGCATCGTAATCGCTGAAGTCCATTAGGGCGAATTTCTCCTCGGACGTATCCACGTCTCCCTTTCACGCGTTCTTTGGTAGGATTAGCCTGTAAAGATTAATTGTGCTTCCTTGAAGATTTTTTAAAAATTTCAAACACCTCATCGTTTTCTTCAGTAACTATTGTTGTGGAAAACGGAAGTGACAAATTTCATTTCTCCTGTTGAGTTGTTTTGATTATTCGAACTTGTTAAGGAGGCGAGAAACATATCTGAATATTGCCGTGAACATAAGATTTTCATCGATATTTCGGTTGATACATGTTTAAATGTGTCCGCTATTATATTAAATCGAATTCCGTGTATGACCGGGAAGGGGGTGGCACAGTAAACTCAAAGTTGTCAAAAAATTCTGAAATTTTTTCTGTGCAATGGATATTCAAAAATATGTATTCTTCGTTGTTACACTGCATAAGGATAAATTTAGAAAGTACTTTCACACTTTGGTTATTCCGACAGATGAAAATCTCAGTGAATTCTGGGCAGTAATTGTATAGTGCGTAGTTGTTGGCAAGCTTTGGCCGACATGTGTGCATAGCCTAGCTTCTCCACACCTGCAACATAGACTATAGTTGCCGTGCAGACCGCTGACAATTTGTCTAGAAAAGGCAAACATTAGTCAGGCCTCGAATCGTTCGATGAGCCCTGTTAGCCATTCGAGCCTTGCACTATCGAACCATTCGACCTCACGACTCATTCTTCGAGCCTTCCTCTCGTTCGGTCTATCGAACCGTTCACCGTTCAGCAAGAACGAACGGTTCGTATGTATGGCTCGAGCCCCACGATCCCCGCACCCTAATGGATACCACGTATGTTGTAGAGTCCTCGGTCCCCACCAATAAGCACACAAACTGTCTTTTAAAACATCTTGGCAAAATTTGCACTGGGATTCACAGCGAAATCTCTCATATAGTTCGTGATAAACTTGTTTTTGTGATATTTATCGTATTGTGACATATATGAATGTAGACATTTATTTCTCTTGGCAACAAACCATAATGTTCATATTAAAAGTTCAGAAACATCGCCGTTTCTTCGTCCAGTACGTCCAGGATCTTGAAAACGCCGAACGTCTCAGCCACCTTGGCAGCCTCTGAGAAAATAATAAGTTTATTTGACGAACTAGAACATTACAACGAATTTTCGGGGTTGGATCCCCACTGGTGATTCCCCAGGGGATAGTCAAAAGATAGCGCGTCAAAAATTATCTGAGAAACCGAGTTTGCGTCCAGGCTTGACAACCCACTGAAGAGACAGTTCTCTTGGCGTGAATGCTCCCATTGATTCAGGGGGAATATGTACGGGTTGTGTGATAAGTTCAGAGTAAATGTTGATTCGCGATAATGTCATTATAACGCAACTTTCCATGCCACCATTATGATGTAAAGTAGTACTCTGTGCAATACTCCTCTATTTTCACAATTCTTTGCAATAAATGTCAACGATATTCTTTATTCGCATGTTTATGTTAACCGGAAATCGATTCCCTGAAATTGCTGTCGCGGGTCTTTGTCAGTGCCTCAGCCGATACATCTGATCTGAAACATTCGACATAATTTTCAGTTGGAATAGTCTAGAGCAGACAGTTTTGAAAAAAAAACTTTTTAAAAATAAAAATGCAAAATATTCTTTTTCTTTTACTGGATCTTTTACATAAAATGAAGATCCTCGCAGAATCGTTGAGCGTAGTCCCAAGGCTGAAAAAGCAATGATTTTTCATGATCTGATATTGGATAGAATTTTTCCGCACATGTCGATCCTGAAGATTGCCTGCACTAGTAATTACGAGTTCCATTTCTCCAGGTATGCAACCTTCATAGTCTCCGTGTTCATTCTTTCTGAAGTACTTTATGTCCACCTGAAAACAGACACAATACGGTACGGTGTCCGTTAACCGCAACGCGTCTCTCCACGCGTCGCGGTCACGCACCTCCTCGAGGTCGTCCACGTCGTAGGGTATTCTTTGTGTCTCTAGCCACACCCAAGGATTGTTGCATTCGAGGAGCGGACAGGCGACATTACGAGTCTTGAAGCCTCCTATCGCTAAAAATATAACTTCGATAGTATCTGCTCATCTCAACCAAGCAGCTCTTGCCTATATATCTCACAGTTGTACCGTATCCAAAACTATAGCCGATATCTAATAACGGTGCAACAGTTCAGGTGGGATATTTTATGACAAAAAAAGACATCTTCAGTGTCGTATGTGTCTTTAGACCAAGTTCCTCCTTTGGATTTCTTGCTTTTACTTCTAGGGAACTTACTGAATCTTGAATATTCAGAGCTCTTGTTCGATGAAGCGTCAAGCTTCTTCTTTGCGTGCTTGACGAGTTCGACGTAGTCAACGTCATCTGGCAGAGTTGCCCTTCTCGTGTTCCTTGTGCACACATCATTCGAGTGTTTCTGGTAGAACATGCTGAAGGAAAGCTTGAACGGGGGCTATTTAGCTGATTGTGAGGTTTAAAATATTCTGGGGGGCCGGGGGGGGGGGGGGGGGGAGCGGGGGGGGGGGGGGGGTGGGGGGGGGNNNATTTTCTGTTTTTTCTGTTTTAAAAATTTTGCCCCCCCCCCCCCCCCCACCCCCGTGTGGTTCTTATGACAATTGTTGCCGAATGACAGCTGATTCCTTTCAAGGGTTAAAATCAGTAAAATGTTTTCTCGAAGCGTTTACAGCCGCTTATAGTCCGTTCAACATTCACTGATAAAATGCAATATTTATTCTTCTACTCACCATCGTCCATCTTTCTTCAGGAAAATATATTCCACGTTTTCTGCACGAGCTCTCATGATACAGTTAACTTCCAGATCCTAGAACGAAAGTATTGCTAGTAATTCTTTTGCAAACGCGAATTCATTCAGCCCAAAATTGGTATTTTCCTTGCAAATAGCCGCAAGTGGCAAGAACCTCATAAAACGTAGTAAATTCTCGTAATCAGTTGAGAGTATGGTTGGTAGTTGCAATTTAACTATTTGTGGATTGTGTTTCATATAAAAAGATCTTCAAATAAATTGTAGGCTTGAAACGTAAGACATAATGCCGTAAAACTGTCAACGATAGTAGAGAGCAAACCTGAACAATCTCTGCTGAACATAACAGAAGGGCGCACATCATGAACAGCTGCAGTTAGCATGTTTTCTATAAATATTATCACATTAAAACTTACAATTATGGCCGTTTGGAAAGAAGTCATTGCTAGAAACGGCATTGTTGGAAATATCACAGCTGTTGAATGAACAGTTCCTTTCATGCTGTGATGTATTCCATGTGATGTAATTTTCCCACTGTTTGCTCATTGCAATCTGCTGCAGCACGATTATTGTCGTCATGATTTACAAATGCAAAACTGCTTGCTACGAATTAGCTTCATTCAACAACTGTGGTGCTTCAAACAACGCCATTTCTAACCATGGCTTCTTCCCAAATAACAGTAATTGTGAGTTGTAAGCGTGGTGGCATTGCTGTCAAACATGCTAACTGCAGCTGTTCACGATGTTCGCCATCCCGTTCTACTCAGCAGAGATTGTTCAGGTGATGTCTAATTAGAATATCAAACGGATTTTGCTGAAGGCGGTTAATATGAAGTACCGACTCAGTTCTGCTCAAAAGAGGGGTCCCATGGCAGAACAAGTGCCTAGGCACGGCGATTCTAGGGGTACATTGGTGTATTACTGTTATGGTAGTACCCCCAAACAATGCCCAAATGCCCCTATTCGACCCCCATGAGTCACTGAATAGCAGGGATTCATGGTCCTTATGTTATAAGATTCCCCAATCTAAGGATTCACCAATTTTATCATGAGTATGCCCCGGTTGACTGACCTCATTGAACCTTTAAGAGGCATACTGTAACATTTGAATGTATTTGTCTCGTGCGGAATATTACTGTATTTACGTTCGCACGTAATTTCTTTGTCATTATTATTCAGTCAAGAGTAGCTGGCTCGTTGTGAGTGGTTCTCCCGACGTTCTGAGTCGGGAGTAGTCGTCGTTTTCCATTGTTTTCCCCTGTGCATTTGGCCCGTGTTTCATAAACCGTTTATAGAAAGTCATTTTATATCATTGAACGCAGAACCTGGGCGTAAGACCTTAGATTACATTACTACCGTTTCTGAAACCCTGATAAGAACCGTGAATCATTTGAGTACCTCAGGGAGTTGTCAAGTTGAAATTCTTCACAGTGCGCCTAAAGATTTCTCGCGAAATTCGATGATTAGCTGATACAAGGCAGCTAATCCTCGAAGCACTTCGCACTATGCGACGGATTATATTCCGACTGATAACAGCCTTTTGCCTTTTGGAAAGTTCTCTTATTCTCAGCTTCGAGTTCTTTCTGTCTTCGTGTGGAGGACATCCTAGCCACGGTATTTTGCGCCATAATGGTGAAATTGGATATATGCGCCATTGTTTTCGCCATCATCACGGCGCAAGTGTGCATTTCACCGTTATGGCGCACATGCCGCCGGCGCTCTTGTCTTTCACCAAAATCTTCGTATTTTTATCATTGCATTGTCACCACACTGGAGTCCTATCCTCGATGAAACTCTGAAATCGCCGCTTTGTTTTGAATGCAGAATTGCAGTTTACGAGGGGGGGCATTGACAGGGATTCTTATCTCTTGGAAGCGGCAGCTTTTAATTTTTCGTTTTTTTATTCGTTTAGATTACGAATAAACATGAACCTATGGGTGTAGAAGGGAGTCTAAATCGGTAGTAAAGTGCTTTTCTAATCCGTCTGATCCACTCGGAGCGGTTGACGATGGAAAGACGTCCGTTCGGAGCGGAATATACGAAAGAGAAATGAACTTTACTGCCGATTTTGAAACCCTTGTTATTGTCACAATTGAATCCTAATAGGGATCGCATTATGAAAGGAGGAGTGACGGTTTACGAGGGGGCATTGAGCAGATTCTTATCTCTTGGAAGCGGCAGCGTTTAATGCTGCAGTCGGATTGAATCGAGGAGTGAAATGAAGCGGAGGCTGCGATGCTGCGATGTGGCCCTGTTTGTCGTTGGAGCCATATGCATCGTACTCGGCATTGTCATACTGGCCATATGGCCGACCGTCTACGAGTCGCTCGTCTATAGTGTGAGTTATTAGATTTTTTGTCCAATACTTAGTCCGGGAACTGGGACGTTGCTATAGGAATCAAAGTGCATCCTTTTTGTTTGTACACGTTGGTGACTTATCCTCTCTTGTCCTTATCCGAAAAAGGTGACAGATAGCTATGATGCACTTTGGTTCCGATAGTGACACACTGCTGGGAACATCTAGTGTGATCCTCATGAGAATAGGTTGTTACAAATTTCGATAAGAAACGCCCAAGAGAGATCGAAAACTGTGAAATTTAATAGCCAACAGTTTTTAAGAAATGCGTTTGCGCAAAAAGGAACTATTAGACATTTTTATGGCATGTCTGAGATTCCAATTTGAAACCTCCTGCAGGTAATGAAACTGATGGGAGATCCGGAGACCAATTCGTATTCCTTCTCCACTACACTCTTCGCTAAACCGCCACTGAACAATAAGGTTTGCGATTGCGAATAGGGTATCAAAAACGGCAGTAAAGGGCACTTGTCATTCCGCGGACCGAGGAAATGCATAGGCAGCAACTTCTCAAAGATCAGACGTCTGACAAGTGCACTTTATCTACTACCGGTTTTGAAAACCTAATTGCGAACTGCTTCAGCTTGCTTCCAATCTGTGTTTGATCAATAATTGGAAATATTCCGATGAATGTCGTGTGATTGCATTCCGCAGTAGTAATAAAGTTGGTCTCGTGATGCAAGCCTCAGCATTCCCAGAGGGCAAGAGATGGAACTTTGTCACTGATAAGCATGAAACGCATTATGGAACCACTTTCGTCTGTGCTCTCATTCGAGCGGTCCTCTATGATGGGCGAGAGAGAGAATGATTCACCGGTGCGCACAGACGAAAAACGCTTCATAATGCACTCCATCCTGATAAGAAATCGCATAAAAATGTTGCATTGACAATAAGACAAACAACCCGGTGAAAAGATAAATATTGATCCTTTCAGATGAAATTCTACTTCTTCAATGTCACGAATCAGGATGAAATCGCGTATGAAGGTGCTGCTCCGAGGGTCGTCGAGATTGGGCCGTACAACTTCTGGTGAGCCTGGCGATCAAATGTACCTACATATGTACAATGTAGCTTTGCGTCACTCGCTAGGACAGCTACCACAGGGAGTAGTATTCCGTGTGCTAATTGAATATTATTGATATTGTTTGTATCTAACTGTAAAAACTCTCTAATTTTGGCCGTACTTCCTATCCCATACCAAGAAAAAACGGAGAATAACAGTACAACGCGCAGTATATGTTACTTGTCAATGTCGTAACGTTCTTCCATGGATCCTTGCTAGATGCCAGTGATGTTGGAAAACGCATCCTTGCACAAAACACATTTATCACCAAGTGGTTCGTAATTTTTATTGCGATCCTTGCGCCTCTTTTATTGCCTTCACTCCATACAGGGGGCGTTATCACGACATAGATAAGGATAGTGTGCACTGAACGGAAACAATCGAGAATAGCCAGTGAGATGACGTGACATTCTTGACAAGTCTTGACGATCCAAGCAGGAAAACCGCTCCTAAAGCAAATTGTCCACTCGACTAATTAGAGAAAGGACGAAAAAGCACGCAAATTGGAGAAAGAGCGCTCATGCTCAGTAGATCAGGTCATTCTTCTTAGCCGCGCGGTCCATGCAGTGAGACAATCGCGCTCCGGAGAAGAATGACGACAAATTTACCATTTTAGAATCCCTAGATAATGCATAATGCAAGAGATCAAAAAGTTGCTTTAAAGGGAAACGGAAGAGAAACGCTACTTGAAGTACAATGAGGACCAGACGAAGATATTCTACGAGAACTACAAGAAGTGAGAAGCTCCATGATTGAGGACTCTGAAAACTAAGTTGAAGGCGATGAACAATCATTCTCTTGTGTTATGCGAAAAGAGGCATGACCAATTTCACTATGACCAACGCAAAGAGCGGTAGAGAATGTAGAAAGAATGAGTATGCATTGGTCTGACAATGGTCAAAACCAGGGGTTCTAAAACGATAAATTTGTCGTCATTCTTCTCTGGAGCGCGGTTGTCCTATTTTGTGAAAGAGAACCGCGCTGGCAATAAATTTACCGTTTTAGAATCCTGAACTTCCATCCGTAATAAAACAGTTAACCCAGATTTATCTACGGGAAGGAGATCTCCTGTGTGGACTGCGACTATCACGACCCGGTCACTGTGCCAAATATTGCCATATTCGTTAGTCTCTTTTCACGTTCTCTATTGCAACATCTGCATCAAAGTGCCCATTTGTATGTATATACATTACAATGCAACGGACTGCCTATGAACGCAACTGATGATTTGCTAGATAATTATAGGTGTGAAGAATGAACAAATGTAAAAAAGTGTTTCGGCTTTCAAGATGATTCACCTTGACCAACAGCTGCTAAGACCAGCTGTGGAACCTTATGGTAACAGTTTTTATATCATGACTAACCCGCCGCCTTTCGCGAATGAACGCTGCCAATTATCGCTTATAAAAGGGTCATTTTATGCGAGAAATTAAATTCTCATTCGTCCAATTCCCTTGGAGCTGTTGTTTACCATAGGTGGGAGACAACCGCTCTTCGGAGATTAGAAAAGCGAGAAATGAACTTCCATAAAATTACCGTTTTGGAAACACTACTGCCAATGATGAATGAATACTAGGGTGTCGCATTTGGGTATTTATTGACGGCCGATTGCCTCCTAGTCATCTAATTGCATTCCTGGCGGTTGTCTCTCACATCTCAGAGACGACCGTTACGAGTGAACTTAGACGACTAGAATTGGACGATTGTCAATATATTCCCAAATGCGAACGAATACACATTTGTTCCAGGGAGCTACGTCAGCGTTCGACAATCCGAAGAATCATCTATCTTCCATCGGAAAACTCATTATCTCCATCGGACTGATCGTGCTCGGAGAATTGCCGTTCACGTATGTACAAGCACCATACATAAAATCGGTCTTTTTTCCATGTTACGGATCTAATGCGGCTAAACTTGATTATTTGATCTTGGCATTTTCGCGCAAAATTCCTCGCCTCACCAGACAAAATGATTGATTGTAGCACTCCACGAGTAGGCGACATTCTCTTCGATGGCTATAACGATGGACTTCTGGACGTTGGGCACTCGCGACTTCTCGATGTAGGCATATAATATTGGTGGTCTTTGACGGTGTTAGCGGGGAACGCTGAACAGTAGGTTGTCGCTTCTGGGACGTTATTGGCAGCTGTCCAGTTCGAGCCATCTAATTTCATTCTTAGCGCTTCTCTCTGCGAAGTTAGAAACGACCGCTAGGAATTACATTTAACGGCTAGAATTGTGTCAATAACTTACCATTAGCGACACCCTACTGAACAGTGAAAGTGAATCATAAACAGGAAAGCGAATAAAAGTTGCTATAAAAATCATTTCGCATTCGTCTAATCCACTCGGAGCGGTTGTCATGGAACGCAGTGACATCGATTAGACGCAAGAAAATTGCTACCGCTATTGAAACCCTGATTTCAGGTGATAAACGTCGTTTTCAACCGAGGCAAGAACGTCATTCCCATTCCGTATCCAGACATGCACACTTTGGCTATCTTTAATGGAGTGAGTTGCACTTTATCTGTCCGAAAGACTTCATTTCCATTTTTATTTGTCGATTGAAAAGTTATATGAAAATACAATACAATCAACAACGAATGTTTTCCCGTTGCTTGGGCAGCGAACTAGGGTCTGACGGTTGTGGTATTAATATCTCGATTCGAAAGTAGATTTCCACCTTGACAAGTGATTGATTTCAGTACAATAACTCGAGGGACGAGCACTACTGGGTGGGAACGGGGAAGGACGACATCTACGACTTTGGAAAGGTGATTCGCTTACCCTTGACATAGAAAAATTATGTTTATGACATTTTTGTCGTATTAAACTTTGTCATATATAGATTAGCCGCCTTCAGTTTCAAAATTACACTGTGTGCAAGAATAAATGACACCCAGTGACATTTTGAAATGAAGGCGGCAAAACTTAAGTTTAACACGTGTTCTGTGAGATAGTTGACATGGGTCTGGTACCGGAAAAGTCAGAATTTTTGTAAAAATACTATAAAATAATCTTATATTATACTAAGTAAAAGTAAAATTTTCAGGGCATCAGACGGTCTTTATATACCGTATTTCTCGAGATAT
>JACMIF010000705.1:12425-33097 GCA_014805445.1 Diplogasteroides magnus
AACAAATGCAGGACCGAGCTCTAACGTTAAGCAGTATGCCAAAGTTGCTGTTGTCAAGATAAAACGCTCTCCATGAGACAGTCGTCATTTCACAGTGACCCCCTTCGTGGGCTTTTGCCAAGATGTTTTAAAGAAGTATTAGGGGTTGGCCGGAAGGTAATGATGTGCTATTTGTAAATGGCCAAGTTAGGCACTTTACGGGCATATTCCACAAGTAGCATTTTACTAGTTTCAACGGATGCTAGACTAGAACATTTGAAAAGTAGGGTATGAATCAAGGAAGTTTCCTGAATTTTTCTTGTTTTACTATTCTTGAATTTTTCTGTACATTTTGATATATTCACATATGGTGGCTATTATGAATATCGACGACAGCCTGTGCAGAACTGCTGCAGAATCGCATTCGCTTTCGAAAAATATTTGCTGCAAGGCAAAATAGCCGAAAATGCCTCTGTCCATATGTTCTGAAGAGCATCACGGATAAGACGGAAGACGCTGGAGACTTCAATACCGTTATCCTAGAGCTCGTCACGTAGATTGTGAATGTGCGTCCATTGGCCCTGTAGCTTCACTTTGAACGAAGTTATGATTTTTTAAACTTTCGACATATTTCATCATCCAGAACCGGGAATTAGTACCGGACCCGCTTCCAACGGCTGTGGTTCACTTACAGTTTCTAGGGGTACATGTCCACCAAGTTTAGTGAACATTGCTACATTTTCAATTTTCTTGACTGCACCTAGCAAATCGATGGGGGCCTAGAATGCGTGTAAAAGAGCTTTCGCATTTTTCTCTTTCTCAATTCTTTTGCCATTTTATCTCCATTTTCATTTTTCAAAATCTTTTGAATCAGGTTGAGCTTACCCTAACTAGGAAACAGTCTGAGGCCTTCGCGAAATTGGAACCAATGACTATGTGCGATGTATAGGAGTATGGATGGAGTGTCGAACGCGAATGCCATATTCATTTCTCACGGCTCATTTTCGAGAAAAATGGCATGCAACTCGATTTTCGCTTGTTTTTCTAGTTTCTCTCCTGAGAGCATCCAGTGAAATGAGAACCAATTGCTAAGTGCAATGGATAGCAGTATGATAGGAGTGTATAATTCGAGCAGCAAGAGAATTTTATCACGGCACATTTTCGAGAAAAAATGTCTGAAATTTTGAGATTTTTACTTCACTTGTTTACAGTGAGGTGAAAATCCTGACTTTTATGACATTTTTTTCTCTCCAAAATATGCTGTGATAAAATTCTCTCACTATTCGAATTATACTCGGCCGATGATATCATCACCCCCAACATCGGTCCTTCGATGCTCATTTTGATCCTTCTTTTTGATCGGATCGGCCGTTCGATCCCATCGCCGCTAAAAACGAACGATCGGATCGAATGGCCGATGATGCACCGATCCCCCACCCTACTCGGGAATTATCTCGCGCATAATTCCGGAGACTGAACAGTCTGAGACTGCTGACTCTTCGCAGTCTTTTGACTGTTCTGTCTCATTCAGTCGGGACTGATCAGTCAAATGCACAACCCTACCGCCTACCATACACAACCACATCGATTGAAACTGTGCAGCTTCTCTGAATAAAGCAGAGATGTTTGATTTTAAAATGTACAAAGACTTCCTTCACAAGCTAATACATCTATCCATCCATCTGTACATATTATGTCAAGTGTTACAAAACTCAAGTGACAAGTTACAATGAATACTATGTACCTTGGGAGAAAGGAAGGCGAATAGAGAAGGCTGATTATGAAAGCGGATTTCGGATTTGTTAAGGGAAGAGTGATTTAACATTGGTTGCTATCACGATCATGTCATTGGGAGCTGAAAATGGTGAGCGACGTGGTCGTTTTGTGCCTGTTATTACGGCAGAAGGGAATGAATCGGCGTACACGTCGTCTGATGATACGATTTAGGAGAATGTACACCATGGGAGGGACGCCTGTAAACAATGGCTTCGGTAATGTCTTGATTTGTACAAATACAGATATTTGTCTATTTACATATGGACACATATCTACCGTTCGTTCAATTCCGAGAAAGCATTCCATTGTGTGAAAAGCTGCCTAACTACAATTCTACACTTTTTACACGCAATAATAACCCGCTAAGTCTCTGTTCCCTCACCGTGAATAAACTGCCACGAGATATGCCCGATTTGTCCGAGCAAGGGAGGCGTGAGGAAAAAGTTCATGTAGACATATCTGAATGATTTTCGGAGTCGGGTTTCGATACGAGGGGATGAAGTGGCGGAATACTAATCGGTCACAGAGACTTACATGATTCCTCCAATGACATGGAAGACACAAACGGCACCGCATTGAAGGTAGATCTAAAAGGTTATCTCTATAGGAAAGGAGTAGTGATTCGAAATCGATCGTCTTTCTTCTACGAAGAGCCGTTGTCTCTCTCCCTGATAGACAACAGCTTCGCGCAGAAATATGACGGCAAATTTTCCGGCTTGGAACCCCTAGAAAGGACGTGTGGTCATACCGGCAAATTGTTCCTTAGCAGAGCTTTACCCGTGGCCGTCTTCATCATTCCCTGAATGCTTTCACATGATAGCAGGACTGACCACCACCCCCTCCCAAGGTGGCATCCCTCCGGGGTATTGAATTGAAAGTGTTCTGTCACGACATCTATATCTAGAACCGGACTCGAATCGCTTGCAAGGAACTGCCTCATATCAGAGTTCCATTCTCACTCGTGCGCTTGTTAGGATTAGTAGTTCACCCCTCATGATTGATGATGTGCTTACCTGCTTTGTCACCATTACAACGCAGACGATGAAGCTCATGGAGACATTGACAAAGACAACGAGAAGATTGTTGACAGTGTGAGGCCAGTTAACATACTAAAGCGGACTGATTGTTTATGAAGCCACAACAGAAGTCAGACATCTGAGAAGTACTCGGTTCCTCGGTAGATGAAGGGAGAGAAGAATATTGCTTGATGGTGGGAGTTGAATAGGACTGGAGGAGTGAAGAAGAAGAAGTAGAGTCCGTACATGACTGGGAATATGAGAAAAGTGTCGGTACGGCGACCCTACATCCACATTCATCATCAGATGTTCGTAGAGAGTAGTGTCACCTCGAATATATAGCTACGATTGAGCAGCTCCGAGATACGATTGAGTCCAAGAAGGAAACATCCACCACATGCAACACACCATAATCCTGAAAATATCGTTAAGAATACACCAGTGAATTTCTCCAACCGAGTCCAGCGGCTCCGTTCCATAGATTGAACGAGAAATGAGTACAGAAATCTCCTCCTTCGATGAGAAGAAAACCAAAGGAGATCGAATTCACCCACAGAGTGCACATGTCAATGATGGAGAGGAAGAACATGATCTGAACGTTTCAGGTAAAGGTTCTCTTTTGGAGCCAGCCGTACCTTGTAACATGAATGACGAAGGTCTGCAGCGAGAGCGGTGATGCATGGAATGTAGAGGAGCTCGCAGAAGAGACCGAAGATGATGCTCCAGTACCCAAAGGCTGTCCGTTTCTCGTGAATTCGCGCATTGGGGAAAACACTTAAATATGATTTTGAAATTTTCATTCAGAGAAGGGAATGCACTAGGGTTTCTAAATCGGAGTCAAATTCATTTTTGCTTCTTCAATTCTCCTCGGAGCGGTTGTTTATCGCTCGTCGGGCAACAACTCCGCTGAGAACGGATGAATATGAAATGAATTCAACTGCCGATTTAGAAACCCTAGGATGTACCTGCAATTATATGCAGGAGAGTCATAGGCAGTCCAGAGGGGCTCCCAGAAGGAAACCATTACTGTAAATAAAAGAAGGAATGAATAAAGACTAAAGATCTCCCCTTCTTATATTCATGCGGATATTTTTCGTGATTGGCGCAGAAGGAGGTTCGGAGAAACGTCTATTCATTCTATTGTAGCCGCTCGTAAATGTCAGAGAGATGTGTTCTACCGAAAATATGAGATATGGTAAGGCAAAATCATAACATGCCCATTTCGGTTGATGCAGAAATTGGGCAACAATTATATGGCCAAGAGCTGGTTCATTCTGTGATACAACTGAATGGAACAAAGTCATGGTTCCGGAATGGAAGAGGTCTCCCTAGCACGTGACCTCTCGAGCGCTCTTTTGAGCAGACGAAATGGTCTGTTTTATACTTCAGGCCGTGGTTTTCAGTACACTCCTCACAAGGTGCTGGCGAATGGTGATCTTGGGAGTGTGGACTGTGATTGCTATAATACCGAGACTCCTGCCAGGATATCATGTCAATGCAGCGAGAACGATCTTCTCCTTACTCTCGATGTCGTCCGCCACGTCTCCTGTTCTTCAGGCTGTAGTTACCTTCATTGAAGGGGCTGTGGTATGAGAGCACGTGTCGGGATAGACTGCCTGTAGTAATGGGATAGGGACATTTCGTAACTGCCATCTCGTAACTGGTCATTTCAGAACTTTCTCTCGACCTTACCGGTCGTCGCTGTAACATTTTCGAAATATCATTTGTGCCATCACTGGCGTGAAATTACCCCAGGAACGCAAAGGAATTGATATTGAGCAGCGAAAATACTCAGAACGGCTGCAAAACGCCTGTCGCGAAGTTCCGAAATGTCCAGTTACGAGATGGCAGTTACGAAATGTCCCTATCCCGTAGTAATATGGCCTGAACATCTTTCAGTTTTCAGCCAGAGCGGAAGTGATGAAAGAGAAGATCGAGATTGGTGACTTGGCGCGCCTTTAGTTAGATGGGTCTATTTTAGCCGTCTTTTGCTGCCGTGGGCAGTGGGCGTGGCAGATCGCGGAACATTGTGCCACGGATGCACATCATCAAGCAATAAGACCGCATGCGCCGATCAAAAAGAAAAACAGAACTGTATTTCAAGTAAGAAAAAAGTCCGTTATTTCTTGGACACTCCAATATGTTGCACTGCTTCGCATACACAATTCAGCAAATATTTGATGAAGACGTTGAAAGAATCAGATAATCAGTTCAATCAGAAATGCACGTAGCCCTTTGAAAAATGCTAACAGGCTAGTAATACGAGATGACCAATTGTCATTGGCAATTAGAGGATCACATCCATAGATTGGGTCAAGAACGTGAGAGCTCTGAAAGGGCGGTGACCTCCGTGAAGAACTAACACAACAGATATATGTCTTTATCTCTTGGCGTATATTCCGGTTAGGATGAGAAAAGAGTTGCAATAGTCGATCTTGTTAAAGCACGAGTGAATTGACATAGCAATCCCACTGTATTCTCATGATTCTGTAGGTGTTAGATTATGTTCCGCCATCGCCCGTATCTTCAGAAATCCTTTCCGCACCATACTTCCATGGGATAAAACGAAAACGATGTTGTAGGCCATGGGATATGTTGCTAAAGATCCCAAGCAAAACAGATTCAGTCCTAAAACGACACATACAGTGGCATGTTACAATTGTGTGCTTACGGTAATCGGCACCTTCATATACCATAACGAATACAGTCCCTGCTGCTGGAATCAACAAAAAACTGGCCGGGAGTGCACTCTGAAAAAAAACAATATTCTGATGTGTTTTCATTGAAGTGCGTGTAATCACCTATAGGGTTTCAAAAGAAATCGCTAAACGCATTTCTCATTCGTCGAATCTCCGCGAAGCTGTTTTTTTCGCTCGCAGAGCCAACAGCTCCGCGGAGATTAGACTAATCAGAAGTGAATTCCACTAATGCTTCAGAAACGTTTCTCACCTGTATGATCAAATGCAGTGACATTTGTCTGTGGAATTCCCATCGTCGGGACTTGCTGGTTGTTATCTATAATAAGAATAGATATTTTTATACTTGTTTTTATAATCGCTTACGGATTTATTGTAGGGTATCGCAAATGGAAATTATTGACATCCGTTCATTTCTTGCCGTCTAACTTCTAGGGTGTCGCATTTGGGTATTTATTGACAGCCGGCCATATCTAGTAGTTTATGTTCACTAGAAGCGGTCGTCTGTGCGAAGTGAGAGACGACCGCTAAGAATGAAGTTAGATGACTAGGAGGTCCCCGGCTGTCAATAATTACCCAAATGCGACACCCTACTAACTTCCCTGCATCGCGGTGGTCGCCGCAATGCAGAGCATAACGCTTAGGAATGAAGTTAGACGGATAGAAATGAACGGCTGTCAACAATTTCCAATTTGCGACACCCTATTACATTGATATATCATATATAGTACTTACGGATTTATTGATATAATGAAAGATGTGTGTGACGATGAGAGTCAAACTTGTTGCACCTCCAACGATTAACTTCAAATGGAAATGAGTTGGATTACGTCAGCTATAAACAGAGAACTGACTATTCCAAAGGAAATAATGAGCATTGTAAATCCATCAGTTTCTGCTTCTCTATTATAGGCTATTGATCCATATCCTCTTTCAAAGAACCATACCATACCAGGGAACCCCTTAAAACAAGGGAAAACCCTCGTAACCAGTTCACTCGTACTCTCTGGGTGTATTCCTTTCCGTCTTTGACTTGTTTTCCAATAAAAACAAACTCAACGATCGCTGGGAGGGAGAAAAATGCGATAGCTGATACATATACAACAACTCTGACCGGCTGAAAAACACTAGGGAAATTTTAAAATAAAAGAAATGCAAGACACATCCGAAGTGAAATTTGCTTCCTGGTAGCATGGCGGCCTGATGTCTGTAGAAAAAGCACAGAAAAGTTGCTGCTGTTGTTTGCGTGAGAAGAAATATCCAGATTTTCTGGGGTTAGGAACTCCCAACTATAGAACGTTCTTCCGCAAACATACCACCAGCGTTTGAATATCGAAAAATTGGAGCATGAACGAACAGCCGATGCCTGGAAAAGTATATTGTTCCCTATAAATGTTAATTTAAAGAAAAATACCAGCACAGTATCCAGCTTGAAGTGGCCAAACGGCGATTGGTGCAAATAATGCCAAGAATCGTGATCCAGAGCTGAGATAATCTTATGGCTCGTTCAAATTACATTAAATAATGAATTTCCTGCCTGACAACTCTTACCGTAAAAACCTAAAAAGCAATGTTTTTCTCAAAAACATAAAATTCTTGCCTTTTTGGTAGGGTGCCGGAAGTGGAAATAAAGTGCATCTCATGTCTGTACGCATCAGCGACTCGTTCTATCTGTCCTATCATAGTCAACGGGTAGGAATGTGTGAACAGATAACTATGGTGCACTTTATTCCCATTTGCGACACCCTAGTTTTTCGTGTTGCATCATCAGAATTGAGCATGCTTTCATCCTATACCCTAATTATGCATGGGCATATTTCAAAAATCGACATAAATTTATATTTTCACATCCGCTTGTGTCTATTTTCCCAGTTTTGTAGTTGAGGCCTGACTATCAACAACGAGAATGAAGAGCTAAAAATTTGCTGCCGAATGAACACTTTGTCAGCTCTGTACGATGCCTTTGAATCGAGTTATACAAGTTAAAAAATTTCCAAATTCTTGAAAAAATTATTTTGAATCTGATGATACAATACGTTTCAGATCAAATCAGGGGTGCCACGGTAGTAGGCGGCCAATGCCACACTTCAGTAAAAAAAGGATCCAAATCAAAAATACGCCACCTACACGGGGCCTTGAGGTGAGAAAATAATGCTTTTAACATGAGTGCTTTTAATACCTGCAAATACAAATGATGCAGTCGAAATGCAACACCGACGTTTCGTGTGTCTGGCGACAACATAATATAAACGACAACGCCAGACGTTACTGTGGACACCAGTCCAACAATATAATAATAGCTGTAATAATGATACTCAGTAGGGTGGCCCCAACGATCGTTTTAGCTAAATGATACAACATTTCGTGTCTGCGTCTTTCATTCCCGGTCGTCTTACGTGGTCGTTTTCCGTCACGATCGTTTGAGTCTTCGATCGTGATGGAAAAACGACCGCGCAGGACGACAGGGAATGAAATACGCAGACACGAAATGAAGTATCATTAGCTAATACGATCGTTGTGCCAACCATACAGTACTACTCAGAGCAAACTTCCTTCTGGCGTACCTTGTCATAGCGAGCTCTTCTTCATTCGAGTACGTGTAGTTCATCATCTTAATGTTGTCTAATGAACGGAAAGACCTTTAATAGGGTCCCGAACAGTAGCATAAACATAATGTTACAATTAGTGGTGCGCATAGTGCGTAGAGGATAATCTAATCTATCTCTAGAAGTAAAATGCTCCACAGAAAATTCTCAGAATTGAATTCCGTTTCAGCCACGATTAGCACAACATAGAACATTTTGGAACTACTGTTCGTGGCAATATTTTCCTCCAAATGAATCTCAAATATTCAGGTCTCATTTTTCAAAAGTTTAAAAATTATTCTATTAATTGTTCAGACAGAACATTACTTTCGAGTTCGCATATTATAGAAATTCCGCTAGTCCTACGTTCGGTAAACGAGAATCGCCGTGGGATGGCGACATTTTGTAATATTCCAGGGCAGTGACAGCTGTAAAGAATTATTAGAGGAAATAATATATCTTAAGGTTCCGCCATGAAAAACAATCATGAAAAACGTCAACGAACATTATTAATTAGATTTTTAGAATTTACCACAGTTCGGCCAATAACAATATTCGGTTGCTACATCAGAAATGATAAAGTTTCACCGCATGCTAACGAGAAATAATGATGCTACTAGCAGAGGGTTGATATGTGGCATGATTCGATAGCTTTCCAATCCCTCTCATTCCTCTATTGAAACTAACGTGGGCCGATCGGATAGTAGTGTTCATTTTCGCTTCATTTTCTCGTACTTTCCGGTCGTCTTTTCAGACCGCTTCTATCGGGTACCCGAGTAGTCGAATGGATCCGATATCCGAGAGAACCGACTTGAAAAGACGACCGGAAAACAAGAATGAATGACGCGAAAATGAACACTACTATCCGAACGGCCCACGGTAGTTGAAACGCCATTCGGACCGGCGATGATCCGATAGCTTTCCTACTATCCCTCCCACACCCTTATTCAATCTCTGATACGATCCCTTTCTTGTAAGTGCATCCTCGCAGGAACTCTCGGAACCGGTCTGATTCGCGATATCATACGTTAAGAAGGGGATGGCTGATTATGCAGATTATTGTTGAGAAGTCAATGTTCAGAAGTCACTGTAGATACTTGATTTAACCAAACACAAGATTCTTAATTGTTTATTGTGTAACGAGCAAGGAATACATGGAATACATGTCTGTATTACATGGTTTTTGTTAATTACCCAGTTACAGTAAGCTGATGGAGCCGAGGTAAAGAATATGATGAAACATATTATTGGGGGCATTCTTATCTCTTGGAAGATGTTGTGTTCAATGACGGGAGCAAAATCTAGCAACACTACGCTCCGCACGCGGTGCTTGGGAACCGCCCTCCAAACCAATCGTGCATTATTTCGGAATGAGTCGGAGGCCAAGATACTGCGATGTGGCTCTGCTTGTGATTGGAGTATTATGCATTGTACTGGGAGTGGTCATCCTGGCGATATGGCCGACTGTCTACGAGTCAGTCGTTTATAGCGTAAGTAATCAGATTTTTTTTACATTACTTGATATTACCATTTTTCCTCCTCATGAATTGTGGTCTAGATATTTACGCTTGGAATGTTCTTTCAGGTGATAAAACTGATGGGAGACCCGGAAACCAATTCCTATGCCTTCTCCACTACGATCTTTTCTCGACCGCCAATGAATAATCAGGTTTGTGCGCGAAAGAGCGAACGATTCAGATTGGAACCCACAGAACAATCATTAAAGAAGCCACAAAGGGAGATTTATTTGCATGCACTTCCGGGTTCATTTCTCTCCATTCCCCCACTTTCTCGTCATCAGAGCGGTCTACTCTGACAACGAGAGAGTTAGGGAATTGGAGAGAAGTGATCCCGAAAGTGCATGCAAATATATCTCCCTTTGTGGCTCCTTTAATCTGAATTCATTCAGTTAGTGTCTCGTACAATAGGTATGGATGATTTTCGAAAGGTTTAGAACTGATAGTAATGTTTGATCCTCTGTCAAAAATTTTACAATTGCGGATGAAGTGTACCCCACCCTCCGGGCGCGATTTCCTGAAAGTTTCTGATCTTTGAAAATATTTGGAGATGTGTGTCAGTCGGCTGATAGATAGCTGTTGCAGAGAAATTATGTTTACCAAACAGAGCTGGAAAGGTCCACTGGACGTCACGTGACTGCATTTCGTAGCTGTAGTAGAGTCTTGATGCAAACAAACATCAACGCATTCACATGTGGACGAAAGTTTATCACTGATAAGACTTCCCATAAAAATGTCGCAGCTGAGAAAGTACAAATTGAGAAACACTCTTACAGATGAAATTCTACTTCTTCAACGTCACAAATCAGGACGAAATCTCCTATGAAGGGGCTGCCCCGAGGGTCGTCCAGATTGGACCATACAACTTCTGGTCAGTAGTGAAGGCAGAATAAGTGGCAACGAGTATTCCATGGGGTTCAATAACGGTAAATGTATCGTAATTCTTCTCCGCCGAGCTGTTGTCTATAAGGGAATAAGAGAACCGCGCAGCGGAGAACAATGATGACAAATTTATAGGGTGTCGCATTCGGGTATAAAGTGCAACTTTTTTGTCTCTACGCATTAGTGACTCATTATCTCTCAGTCATCATAGACGACCGGTCGGAATGAGTGAACAGACAACTATGATGCACTTTATACCCGAAAGCGACACCCTACAAATTTACCGTTTTGAACTCCTAGTGCATTCCGTCTCTCCGCGCCCTCATTCACCCGGTCGTCTTAGCGCTTTGTCACAACCATGCGATAGAGAGAAATGCACTAGGGTTGTCATTATGGAACTTTATTGACAGCGTTCATTGTTAGCCGTCTAACTTCACTCCTAGCGGTCGTATCTGCAAAGTGAAAGACGACCGCTAGGAATAAATTTAGACGGCTAGAAATTTACGGCTGCCAATAACGTTCCATAATGCGATCATTAGAATGCACTTTCATTCTTTCTGCCTTCACTACTGGTCAGCATGATGCTCAATGGATCAGTATAACTTTGTGCCCGAGATGTACATCTCATTTCTGCAATCGAAAGTGTTTCCTTTCGGAAGTTATTTAAGAAGAGATATCATTTTTTTCTCCTTGACAATGCTCATATGTTCATTTTCCTTGCGCTCCCCCGTCATGTTTGAAGCAGAACAGAATAGGATGGAATTCCCAGATATCAAAGCACAAAACACTCCGTTATCAGCACGTGGTTCGTAATTGCACAGGGCTCGCTGCTTTTGTTGCCTACACACGGGTCGTCAATGTGGGCGATAAAGAGTGCTCACTGATCGGCTCAGAGTGAATCGGCAGTAAGGTTTATAAAACGGTACTGTTATGCATTTCACTTTAGTCCTATCTGCACGGAGCGGTGGTTTAGCACATTAGATAATCAGCAACTCGGCGGAATTTGAACGAACGAAAATGCTTAAATTCACCGTTTTAGGAACCCTAATAGGCAGCAGGATGACGATGACAAATTTCCACATGCAACACGCTAGCTTTAGCATTATTGGAAGTAGAAGTTCTTTCAGGGAAACCGAAGAGAAACGCTACTTGAAGTACAATGACGATAAGACGAAGATATTCTACGAGAACTACAAGAAGTGAGAAATTGAGTTGCCAAAACTGCAATTTAATGCATTTCTCATTCGTCTTTCCTTTTCAATTTCCTCGGAATTGTTGTTTATCGCTACTCGGCGATTAAACGAATGAGAAATGCACTTTCTCGTACGAAAATATCGTTTTGGAAATCCTTCACTTAAAATAGAGAAAACGATTATGCATTCTCAGGTGGATCTACGGGAAAGAAATCTCGTGTGAGGACTGCGACTACCACGACCCCGTCACTGTGCCTAATGCTGCCAATAATGTTTGTTTCGTTTCACGTGTATTGTAACAAATGCAACGCTGCACGAATTCGTAATTCGTTCAATTGAAGTGTAGCGAAATACATGTAAACACAGTTATTGATATGTTGCTTTGTAGAGAATTATATTATATCTACGTTTGTGTGGGACGATCGTAATGACTAATTTCCAGATAATTTCATCTGCGTTCGACAATCCCAAGATTCATATCTCTAAAGTCGGAAGACTCATTTTCTCCATTGCATTGATCCTTCTGGGAGAGCTGCCGTTCAAGTATGTATTAGGATGTCACATGTGGAAAGTCTAACCTCTCTAATCTCATCCAATCGGTTTTTTTTCTATCCCAGGGAGAGACGATCGCTCGAAGGATTGTAAATTTCATAATGCATTTTTCATTTAGAATTCCTAATAAGGTCGTTACGTTTTTTGACCGTTGTTGCTCTGATTTTTTACGTATTTAAAAAATATTATTTTTGCAGTACTCCAAGAATGGGCGACCTCCTCTTTGACGGCTACAACGATCCTTTTCTGTCCGTGGGACATTCACACATTCTTGATGTATGCAACTTCTTTAATTTGGTTTCATATTTAGAGAAATGTCACGGTTGCGAAAAAACATCGGCATGTCGGAAGTACCCGAACCATTTTTAAAAAGCATTTTCGCACGCTCAACCATAGTTTCATAGAAAATCCGCGAATACGGAGCGGCTCAGTTATGGCCTCGCTTTTCAAGTAGATTTTCATTGTTCCACTAGGTACGCACAGTATTGTTCATCTTTTTCCATAAATAAGGTTCTTTCAGGTTATCAACGTCGTCTTCAATCGCGGCAAGAATATCATTCCCATCCCATATCCAGATATTCACACGCTGGCATTGTTCAAAGGGGTCAATTTAATTTTCAATACCTGGAAACTCTACACTTCTTGCGTTTTAGAACCAGGCATAATGTATTTGTTTCAAGACAACGTTGAGTTATTTCAGTACAACAACTCTCGTGACGAAAACTACTGGGTAGGCACGGGAAAGGAAGACATCTACGACTTTGGAAAGGTTGTTCCCTATCGTAAATCAACAGAGATATGGAAGAATGGTTCAGATTGAGAGCTGGGGTGGACAGAAGTTGCTTCCTGAGGAGTGGTGGACAACAAAACAAGCGAGGATGATAAATGGTTCAGGTATATATGACAATTTCACTTGTGATTTCAATCGTGTTAGCTGTTGTTTTCCAAAAAACGACGACGAGAAAAGAATTTGAGAGGCATAATGATCAGGGAACCCATTAGTTTTTGGCCTAACTTTAACAATAAAGGCCATTTATTTCTTAGCCTAAAGACCTAAAACTGATCGGTCACTTGAAAATCGTGATCATTTCAGACACTGGAACTCTCGCCCACCCTCATCTTGATGAAGACACCGTTCTTCCCATGTTCCACTCCTTCTTCTGTCGTTCGTTCAACGCACGATTCGCCCAGAAAGTAGAAGTCAAGGGAATTCCTTCCTACAGGTTTTCACAATTTCTAAGTCTTTACAATAATAAAAATTTTTTTAGATACTCAGTCAAAGCGGACGAGTGGGACACGACATTGGAAAAGAATAAAGGATTCCGATATCCGAACCACGAGAAGGTTCGATACTACCCGGATTGGCCGCCATGTCCGAAGTGAGCTACTGTCAAATATTACGAATGAGCAGAAGAAAAGTAGAAGTGCATTTTTTCTGTTGTCTATTATAATTCCCTCGGAACGTACATCACATCAGAGAGAAACCCGATCCGAGAGAATTTAGACGACAGAAAAATGTACTTCTTCTTGCTTTCCTTATCCTTGTCATTGCAAGAGATCTTGCATATGGGCCTGCGGATGTATTCGTATTTTAATTCGAATAAATAAATATTAGCGTTTGCATTCAGTTACAACACCTCCAACTGCATCGCTCGACCTGACGAACCAATCGATTGCAATGCGGCAGAGAATTTGTGTGATGACTGCTGCTTCCATGGATTCTCCAGTGGAACATGGATCACTCCGCCTGGAATGTTTCCACTGGCTTGTTATTCAGGTGAAGACACTTACTGGGTAGTAGTTCAATCTGAAGCCATCAGTATGGCCAGTCAAACATTTCGCAAACAAATCAATTTCCGGTCTGAAATGTGGTGTCACCACGGTGTTGACGGGCAGATTCTCGCAAATTTCGACTCGGAATTAATCTGTGTTGTTTTAGGCTTCGAATCGGCTAACTTCGTTGCTGAAAAAGAGTTCATTGAGGTCATCTGAAGGTCGCTCCAATCAATTTGATGATCTCCGCTCCCCACTTCCTCTATTCCCCGAAGGAAATAATTTCGGCCGTCAAGGGGATGGAACCGGACCCCGCACTGCACACGCCCATGCTTTACGACTATGAATCGGTAGACAATAAAAATCAATAAAGGAAAATCTAAAACTACTACTAACATTTTCATGGGTTCTTGCCCATTTGGAGAAGCATTCATGATTTATTGAATGGAAATATTTCAATTTGTGCAAGATTTTTTAGTATTCTGGAGCGATAACCCACCTCAACTATCGTGCGCAGATCTCAATGCCCGTTTACAAAAGCAAGGATGTCGCGTGAGCTTTTCATTGTCTTCTTTCTCACACTCAGTGCACACAAATCCAAAATCAGTTTCGTTATTTACAGAATAAATGAACATCTCTCAAACAGTATCCTACCGATGTTATGGATAGGAGCCGATGTAAGTGGGTGGATAAAGTAAATCATTCTTGTATTATTAGGTGTTGTGGAAATGATGGAATTGCTTGAAATGATACACGTGTTTATGCCAGCTACGATTATGTAGATGCGAGAAGATTTCGGAGTGGTTGGGGGGGGGGTTCAAAATAAGACCGCCATGGAAATTTGGGCCAAAAGGTTGAATTTAACGGATGGCGCCATATAGGCATACACATATTCCATATGGCGCAGTATGCATTTCGCCATTACAGCGCAAGGCTCGATGGAGAGGTTCGATGCACACACATTTTCAGGCATACCTCTCCGACTTCGTCTATGGATACTACAATCTCGGTTTTGTTTCAGCTCCCAAAATCGAGTTGGGAATCTCGATTTCATTGATCATTCTCGGTTGCATTTTGGAAGTTGTGCTAGCTATTAGAATGTGTAGGCGGAAGCAGAAAACAACTGTTCTTCTATAGAAAAAGGATAAAAAGCCATAGTTTCGTAATCCTCAAAGACTGATTTGCGTTTATTGTAGAGATCGACTGTTGGAGCGGGTTCTGCATACATATTTTATGTCTGACCGCATAGGCGAGTAATTGTCACTGACCAATGATAGACAACCACTAGTATAAGAACACAGACAGGGCAAATGCAAATGCGTTCCATAAGTCGATCAGTATTGTGATCTTCGAAGACTGATTTGCGTTAGATGTTTGTTCACTTGATCTTTGACTTCTTGCACTTGCGCACGTCTACGTGCATAGCTCGTCCTTGTCTCATTCCGTCCTCCCTTGCCCCCTCATTTCATTCATACCCTCCCCTCACATCCTTCTTATCCTTCACCGCGAGCTGTCGCTTCGTCGCTCGAGTGCCTCTCCGATCGACGCAATAGACGAATTACACGCATTCATGATCCATTACATCATCTCTTGTCAGGTATACTCTTTGACCCACCTACCACTCCTACCGTAACCCTCCCCTTGCAGATCTTATGGCCCGTGGTGGCACTTCTCTCGGCGGGATTCCTGCCTCTCTTGGCGTGTGGTGGCAAGAAGAAGAAACCGGCAGGCGGTGAAACCATGGAGGTTTCTGCTCAGGGCGGCAACTTTGGTACGGTATCCTACCGTAATCCTGACAAGATACCGTATTCTCTGGACATGCCGTAACCCAGCATCTTCAGGAGGAGCCCCGGGAGGTGCTGCAGGAGGCGCAGCAGCGGGCGGAGCACCTGCAGCCGGTGCAGCAGCTGCTGCCGGCGGCGCGGGTGGCGGCAGCGGAGGACCTAAAGCACCCGCTGTCGGAGGCATCGCGGGTACGGTAGACATCAATGTCTAAGAAATGGATGAAAATGGCATCGGTCGACCGTTCCCAATGGGATAAGTGAAAAACTAGCGCTCCATGAAACAAATTCAATGCGGGTTTCAAAACAGCTCCTCCGTTCAGACACTCACGACCCCAACTACCAGACGCTGGCTGCTGTCGACCAGAAGCAGGGCGACGCGTTCGGCGCGGACAAGGTCTGACCCAAGGATCGACCCGATGATAAGTATACTGCATCCAGGCAGCCGGTGCAGCAGCCGGAGGAGGCGGCGGAGGAGGACCCAAGGCACCTGCTCAGGGAGGACAGATAGCAGGTACTGTATCAATGGGATACGATAGTCTGATCTCTTGATCTTTTAGATACTCACGACCCCAACTACCAGACCCTGGCTGCGGTGGGCGGTGACGCGTTTGGAGCGGACAAGAAGGTCAGCGGTCTGACACGCAGCTAAACCTACCGTAATCCTCCATAGGCTGCTGGAGGCGGTGGTGGTGGTGGCGGTCCGAAGGTGCCAGAGAAGGGCGGCATCGCTGGTGAGTGCGGTCTAGTCGCTAGCGGCTAGGCCCTCAGCACGTCATTCGATGGTTCAAATACTGGAGTCGCCTAAAATTTTGCAGATACGCATGACCCCAACTACCAGACGCTCGCTGCGGTGGGCGGTGACGCGTTCGGAGCGGACAAGAAGAAGTAGAAAGTGTAAGACCGCAACGCGCGAACTAACCGGTCGCGGCTACAGTAACCTGCAATTCGCTTCAGGATCCGCGCGGCTTCTCCGGCACTCGTCGAACGATCGAAAATGCCTGTCCCCTTGTCGGCGAAAGAGTTGCGACGGAGATAAAGCCATTGAGAGAATTCTATTGCGTGTTGCATTACTATGAACATTGTTTCGTACTTGCGGGGATAGTTGCTGCAAGTCGAATGAGATTTGTACCTTATCGTGAACGGGAATCAGTGGATTTGGTGATCAGCTGTAGCCTGTTTGCACAATTGGGGATTTAAATGCTGTGGTAACAGCTTCACTAATGTCAGTCTGTTCATGTTTTTGAAACTCTTTCCTTCCACCACCGTGACTCCCCGAAAACACCCCCGGAATGCCCCGCAAACCAAATAATAATCGATGATTCACAACTTTGTTTGGACCGTATTCTTAATTACCGTGTTCGCTGCAATCCTAACCTACAGTCTTTAATCCGGGGTCAGGGGGTTATCCATGAGGGAGGTGGTCCTGACGGTGGACTGCTAGACCAGTCGATTATGATTTACACCCTGACGTTCCTAGCGTTTTCTCCAGGGGTGTTTACGGCAGATACCTGCCTACAGTAATCTGCCGTAAACACCCAAAAATTCCAAAAATGCTTATTTCGATCCAATTCTCGCTCATAGTCAGTAAGAGTACTCACCACAACGTTGTCAAAAATTGTATTTTAATGATGCCTACCGTAACCCTACAGTAACTTCATTGAGACCATCTGCACTTGCACGTCTAGCGAGCGAAGCAAATGTATTACCGCTATTGAGTGCTCGAAATCTTGGGAGGATGCGTCCGTGACGTGAAATTCAGTAAGGGCGACGTTAATGAAATCGCGGATCTTTCGAGAAAAAACAACATCACCAATTCCACTGCCTCGGTTTTCGAAACCCGTAAGGAAGTTCAATATTACAATGCACGTCTATATCTTCTTCCTTGGAGTTCACTCTTTTGATCTTTGGCCAAACAAACAACAAGTGCGTTCGATTTTCCAATGCAAATCATTTGCATCACGTTCCTTTGCACCATTTACAAGTGCCCTTCTGTCTAGACATGTCTCCTCTCTCTCGTCTCCCATCCCCATCCCCCGTCATTCTCATTCCTCGACCCCGTCTTGGACGGTCTCTTCCCACATCTCTCTCATCGAGACAACCCCTCCCAACAATGGCCTTCCTTCTGGCGCTCGAGTGGCTGGTGAGTATCGACCGATGCCTACCGTACCCCTCCAAGCTGACCGTACTCCAATCCCCACCGTAATCCTCCTGATTCAGGGTCCATTGTTATTCTACTGCCTGACGCTCGGATTCCTCGCAGCCGGATGCAGCAAGAAGAAGGCGGACAGCGAGCTGGAGGAGCTGGACATGGAGGAGAACACGTTCAACGGCAGTGGTACGTTTCCCGCCAGAATTCAAATTCAAAAATTCCCGCCAACACAAATTCTAAAATTTCTCAGGTGTGATCGTCAAGAAGAGCCAACTTGGAGGTGCTGACAAGTCGACCAAGAGCAAGACGAAGAAAGGAAAAGGTGGAGCCGCTGCAGCAGGAGCGGCCGGAGCGGCCGGAGCGGCGGGACCCAAGGCACCAGCGGCCGGCGGACAGATCGCAGGTATACTGTAGGCGTACAGTAGACTACGTGCTACCGTAACCATAGCTACCGTAATCTATCAGATACCCACGACCCCAACTACCAGACGCTCGCTGCCTGCGCCGGAGGCCAGGGAGTCTTTGGAGCGGATAAGAAGGTTGGTCTGCAGCTCGACCCAATGCCAATCATACCGTAACCCGTTCAGGGAGGCGGCGGAGGTGGCGGAGGAGGCGGTCGCGGTGGTGCGGCCGTTGCAGGTGTGGAGAATTTGAAAAAAGGCGCCAAATTCGAATTTCCTCGCAGATACGCATGACCCGAACTACCAAACACTGGCTGCTTGTGCCGGAGGTCAAGGAGTCTTTGGAGCTGACAAGAAGGGAGGCGGCGGCGGTGGTGGCGGACCAAAGCCCGGAGCACAGGGAATCGCCGGTGCGCCACCTCTTATCTATGATCTTTGATCTTTGATCTTGAGATACACACGATCCAAACTACCAAACGCTGGCTGCTGTTGGAGGTGACGCATTTGGAGCGGATAAGAAGAGAGGCGGTGGAGGACCGAAACCGGGTGCCAAGGGAATCGCAGGTGTGCAATTTCTAATCTTTGACCTTTGATCTTTGATCTTGAGATACAAACGATCCAAACTACCAAACGCTGGCTGCTGTGGGAGGTGATGCATTTGGAGCTGATAAGAAGGGAGGCGGAGGCGCTGGAGGACCGAAACCGGGTGCCAAGGGAATCGCAGGTGTGTAAATTCTAATCCTGATTTTTTATCTTTGATCTTGAGATACACACGATCCAAACTAACAAACGCTGGCTGCTGTTGGAGGTGATGCATTTGGAGCTGATAAGAAGGGAGGCGGAGGCGGTGGAGGACCTAAACCGGGTGCCAAGGGAATCGCCGGTTTGATCTTTGGACTTTGACGTTTGTAGTTTGTTCTTTAGCTACCAACGACCCCAACTACCAGACATTGGCCGCTGTGGCAGGTGACGCATTTGGGGCGGACAAGAAGGGAGGAGGAGGAGGAGGACCGAAGAAGCCCGATAACCAGAGAGCTGTTGCTGGTTTGTTATTGTACTCTGATCTTTGATCATTTGATCCTTTAGCCACGGCCGACCCCAACTACCAAATACTGGCAGCTGTGGGAGGTGACGCATTCGGCGCAGACAAGAAGAAGTAGCAGCAGGAATCATCGATATAACGTGTCTGGAGACTACAGTGCTCGTGTAGTGTACGTTTCACACGGATAAATGATTTTGGGAAGCGGTCTCGTGAAGCATTACTGTACGCATGATATACCGACAGTGGCCTAGCAAGCAAAGTGAGAGCGCGAGAGCATAGAGACGTTGTCTTGACTTTTGTCCTTTTTTCTTTGGTGGAACTGCGTTTGTCATCTTCTATTGCATGGATTTTTTCTCTGTGAATGACTGAAATGGGCTTTCATTATGCCCACTGCCACATTCCCTTCTCTCGATTCATCCCTCGTCATTCTTTGTGTGTCCAAATTCCGTCGATCTCTGCGTGGACTCTGTAGTACAGCCTGTTCACTCAACAATTTCAGCGCCGTCAACCATGTGGAATTAATCAAGGAGTATTGTCCGTGCAAACCATATCAACAGTATTGCTATTTACTGTTGGATCGTTTATTTCAACAAATGTAATGAAAATAAATGCCTTCGCAAATAAATGAGCATTAGTCACGTTTGTGTCTAGTATGATATTTATCGGTGTTTACGAAAAAAAGTTTTCACAAGCCACGTAGATTAAGATACGTTATTTTTTCATCTCAAGCTAAAATCGACCTTTTCGGAACCGGGAGGAAAACTTTCGAATTAAATTCTGATTTTTTTCCTGAAAGTAGGTATGGGCACCCCAATGAACGTCTTGTAGTGATTCGGTCTGAAAAAATTTCGCAATCGTATTAAAAATGAATTTCGTCATAATTTTCTATCGATCATAACTCGCTTCAAAGTCATCGTAGAGGGCTGGGAAAGCACTCATTCTGCAGCAAATTTTTTTCTGATCATTTTACTTTCCCTGGTCCATGGCCGTATCTGTAACGGCAACTGAGATAATACCTGTCGGCCTCGAATAATCGGCATTTAAAAAAATAAAATAAAAAACCTATCGCTGGATTTTTGTTATATGAAAGCCGAAAGAATTCTACACAACATATATTTTTTTCAGAAAAACAAACACGACACATCTTTGGGAAAAACGAGGTCGAAGTGTCTGATCACCCCAAACTGCTGGTTTGTTAAAATGGCGGTTGCTTTTCAGAATCGCTCCTTATCTACAGTACTCCCACTTTTTTCTGTGGACAATTTGATTAAGGAGGAAGAGTGTAGAAGAGGAGACAGGTGTGTCGTTTGCTCAATTATTTGCTACT
>JACMIF010000706.1:0-29921 GCA_014805445.1 Diplogasteroides magnus
TAGAATTTCATGTAGAATCGAATGAAACAATAAAAAAACGCCACCAAGGCCAAATTTTTCTCAGGCCGGCCATTTTTCGAAACAAAGGGCGATAACTTTGTCAGTTTTGAGTTTCATGAGTCGGTCCCAACTGCAAAAAGTCTTATCTCGTCGAGACGATCAAGAATCACAATACTTTTATAGGGTTTTGACGCCTAGGAAAAAAGTTGGATTTTCCGAGTCCGCACTTTGCCGATTTTTCCTACCTCTCGAACTCGTTTTCAGACATTGAGATGTTGATTTTTGAACTCAGCGTCCTCGACTTAGTCTGATAGGAAAGTTTGAAGGGGGGTCAATTTTTGACTGTGTGCCAACCTCATGGTCTGATAACTCACTCCAGTCAGATAGTGTCTGATAAACACCTTCAACCTTAATTGACGATCGATCTACCGTATCCCACCCCTTCTCTCTGTGTAGTAATGCTGCCGTTCGACTTACAGTCTGCAGAGGAGGAGATATGCTCGAGAGATCAGAAGATCAGAAGAGACGCAGACTGTTAGAGGGACGAGAGAGAGAGTGTGTGTAGAGTGGAGAGGATGAGGGATAACAGAGGGATAACCCTCTCCACGTACCGGAATCCACCCTCTCAGACAGATCTCCTTGACTGCCTGAGCTCATCCTTCCATCTCTCTCGTCCTACTCAGTGAGCCTACACGAGTTTTGATGCTTATGCACTATTCGTTCATTCCCTGCCCGATCTCTTCATAACGCTTTCATTAGTGCAATTGCACATTTTTCATCATATTGCATGAAAAGGCCCGTTTAGGGTGTTCCTGACCCTGAATATTTGCACTTTTTCTCAATAATGTTGTCATGCATAATGGACGAATGTTCTCACATGATTGTCGAATATTTCTCTCGCACACAAATATTACAACAATCAGCCAATGTTTGCATGTCGTTGCGTGTTCGATAGACACTCCCTGAGGGAGGATTACGGTATGATTTGAATTGACCCTGATTCAGGGTGAACAGCAGTCGCCGCGGCAGCCCCAGCGCCCCTGCACAGTCACCATGTCCCTTATGCAATGCGAGAAAGATCCCGGATGGCAGTATCTGAGACTGACGAGGGAGCAGATCATCAAGGTCTTCCGTTAAATCATGTCTAGATACACATTTTTCTAAGACAGTTGCAGATTTGTCCCGTTGTGATTCAGTCGATTTATTGATCGTTAACACCACAGCGATGCATCATAGCAAATGATTGATTTTTCTTATGAATATCCGGAAGCTCTTAATTGCAGGACCAATCGCGTCCTTATGACTCGAAGAAGAATGTATGGATTGCTGATCCTGAGGAGGGTTACATTGCTGCTGAAGTGAAAAGTACAAAGGGAGACATGGTCACTGTGACCAGTGAGAAAGGAGATGTGAGTACTCATATCAATGATGGTCTCTTAACCACAAAAGATTTGCAGAAGACTCTGAAGAAGGATACGCTGCAGGAGATGAACCCTCCCAAGTTCGAGAAGACCGAGGACATGTCAGTCTTTCCTCAATTATATAGTATTTATGTAAACTGAATTGAAAGTATATTTATTGGGCTTGAAACCTATTCAGAAACATGATTAATGATCAGATAAATTACGAAATTGGGAAAGTGGATGAAATTGGGAAAGTGTTCGCAGTCCTTATATCAGTTCAGTTTACATGCACAATAGCCACAACATAGCATCAACATATCCATTTTCCTTTTCACTGCCATAATCATTGATCTTGACAGATAATTACTGAATGCTATATTCAGGTCCAATCTGACCTTCCTCAACGACGCTTCTGTACTGGGAAACTTGAGATCTCGTTATGCTGCCATGCTCATCTATGTGAGTCCATTTACACGAACCAATCACAATACTTGTGCCGTTTTGTAATTTGCACGAATATGACCCAGTTCCTATGCATATTCACATGTCTTGCAACACTTTTGTCTTTCACTGACTTGTTGACTACCGAAACGATGCTCTTTTCCTGGAAGAAGGGGGATGAAGAAGAACGAAGAAGTGCGCAAACAGATCTGTCGATCCAATCCCCCTTCCTCTCCACTCTCTTCTCTCTTAAATATCCCCTCCCCCGCACACCTTAGAATGACTGCGTCTCACTCGTCTCACGGTTCCATACGCGACAAAGTTTACGGGTTTGAAAAACATGGGATACGAAGAAGACAGAATTTGTCATCAATTGATTAACACCTGAAGCATCAAAAAGCACTGAAACAATAACATTTCGAGAGTGATGGCAATTGATCAGTTATAAGAATGTCGATTGGTAGTTCGACAAGATAAAGATATGCATTGAAATGTGAGATGAAGATGATTGCAGACATACTCCGGTCTCTTCTGTGTTGTCATCAATCCCTATAGGAGACTTCCCATCTACACTGAGAGTGTTGCAACCATGTACATGGGTTAGTTGACAAACGTCATACAGAAAAAATGCCAATGGGAGCGGTTTTGGCAGTATATTCAGTATAGGAATTCGAGATGATATTGGAATTCGAAATTATGTAAAAAATAAGAGATGCAGATGAATCAATAGACATTATCAATAAACATTGGGTTCGGATGACGTGTTTGGTGATAAAAGACCTACAGGCAAGCGTCGCACGGAGATGCCGCCCCATCTCTTCGCTGTCTCTGATCAGGCATACAGAAACATGCTGATCGATCACGAGAACCAGTCCATGCTCATCACTGGAGAATCTGGAGCAGGAAAGACCGAGAACACCAAGAAGGTAAGGATATAATGTCTCTAGTTGCAAGCAACCGTTAGATGGAATGGGGTTACTGTTAAAATATCAGGTTATCTGCTACTTCGCCAGTGTGGGTGCGTCTCAATCGAACAAGAAGGCGAGTGATGAGAAGGCAGTCACTCTGGAGGACCAGATCGTCCAGACCAACCCCGTTCTGGAAGCGTTCGGTACGTTTTCTGCATCAATCAATAAACACAAACAACAATCGATCATTTATAGCATATGTGCACAGACTACAATTGTGTTGTCAAACGCAGGCACCAAAAAATGAGTAATATATGTATATTCAGGAAACGCCAAGACCGTGCGTAACAACAATTCTTCCCGTTTCGGAAAATTCATCCGAATTCACTTCAGCAGACAGGGAAGACTCGCCTCTTGCGACATCGAGCATTGTTTGTATTTTTCGATGTTGTCTTCAAGAAAATCAAATATCTAGTAATGTTGGTACGTCGATCAAAACGACTCCTAATTTCGCGTCTGCCTCTTTCGTGGCACGGTCGTCCAGCCGTCTATCTTCATTCCTAGCGGTGCTATGAAATATGTAGACGCGAAATGAGATGTCGTTTTGTCAACGGAATCGATTTGTCCACCCTATCAAATAGCAACCATTGAAGACTTGATTCAGATTTGCTCGAGAAGTCTCGTGTGATCCGTCAGGCGCCTGGAGAGAGATGTTACCACATCTTCTATCAGATCTTCTCCGAGCAGATTCCAGGAATCAAGGAGAAGCTTCTCCTGGACAGACCTCTCTCTGAATACTGGTAAGGGGAGGAAGTTCAATTTGGCAGAAGTTTCAGCAGTAGAAGAACGAATTACGAGAACTTAGTCCACTTTAGTCAAGATGTAGTCAACGGATCTTCTTGATTGTCTTGATCTCCTGGAAAAGATTAATGCCTTTCCAGGTTCGTCGCCCAGGCTGAATTGAGCATCGACGGAGTGGACGACGTGGAGGAATGTGGACTGACAGATGAGGCCTTCGATATCCTCAACTTCACCGCAACGGAGAAGATGGACTGTTACAAGCTCATGTCTGCCCATATGCACATGGGTAACATGAAGTTCAAGCAGCGTCCTCGTGAGGAACAAGCAGAGCCTGATGGCACTGATGGTCAGTGGAGGATGAAGTTGTTAATGGGATCATATGAATGCAGTCGCTGATAGTACAGACAAAGCGACACTTTTCAGAGGCTGATAAGGCGTGTAAAATGTTCGGACTGGACACAGAAGTCTTCCTGAAGGCCCTTGTGTCTCCTCGTGTCAAGGCATGTCCAGCATCTTCCTCCTCGTAAACAATTCCCCGTTCAGGTCGGAACTGAGTGGGTGTCGAAGGGACAGAATGTCGACCAGGTCCATTGGGCAATCGGTGCCATGGCTAAGGTACTGTAACAGAGAAGACTACGGTATGTCAAAGTCATCATGCAGGGTCTGTACGCTCGTGTGTTCGACTGGCTGGTCAAGATGTGCAACAAGACTCTCGACCAACAGGGAATCTCTCGTGACTACTTCATTGGAGTACTCGACATCGCCGGTTTCGAGATCTTCGACGTGTGATTTTTGCTCTACAATCTACAACAGATGGGCACCAAATGGGGGAAATGCATGCCCTTTGCAGATGAACTCCTTCGAGCAGCTGTGGATTAACTTCGTGAATGAGAAGTTGCAGCAGTTCTTCAACCATCACATGTTCGTTCTGGAACAGGAGGTCAGACTACAGTATCCTCCATGATGCAATCAACAGTTCTTTTCAGGAGTACAAGCGTGAAGGAATTGACTGGGAGTTCATCGATTTCGGTCTCGATCTGCAAGCATGTATCGAGCTCATTGAGAAGGTAATTTAGTATCACCATGTAGAATCTGAGCTTATCGTACTCCATTTCAGCCTCTGGGTATCATCTCCATGCTTGATGAGGAGTGCATCGTCCCCAAGGCCACTGATTTGACTTACGCTCAAAAGCTGCTCGAACAGCACTTGGGCAAGCATCCCAACTTCGAGAAGCCCAAGCCTCCCAAGGGAAAACAGGTGCAATGGTGTCGGAAGTTACAGATTACTGTGGTTATTGCAGGGTGAGGCCCACTTCGCTATGAGGCACTACGCAGGAACTGTGAGATACAATGTGTTGAACTGGCTGGAGAAGAACAAGGATCCTCTGAACGATACTGTTGTGTCTGTTATGAAGAATGGAAAGGAGAATGCACTGTTGTCAATGCTGTGGGAGTCCTACCAAACACAGGAGGAGGCAGCCATCGCGGCTAAGAGTGAGCAATACAACATTAATTATACTGCAGGTTGACAGTGATACAACTCAATGAACAAAGGCTCTCTGAATTGAGAGAATATTGCGTTGTTACAGGCGGCGGAGCCAGAAAGGGCAAATCTGGATCGTTCATGACCGTGTCGATGATGTATCGCGAGTCCCTCAACAACCTCATGACTATGCTCAACAAGACTCATCCTCACTTCATCCGTTGTATCATTCCCAACGAGAAGAAGGCATCTGGAGTCATCGACGCCGCCCTCGTCCTCCATCAGGTAAACATCACATCTTCTGGATGGTACAGAGTACAATGATTGCAGCTGACTTGCAACGGTGTGCTGGAGGGTATTCGTATCTGCAGAAAGGGATTCCCTAACAGGTCAGCACTGTAGACCCCAAGTCTTCCTGCATGATGGTCTCTTCTCAGAACCCTCCACCCCGACTTCGTGCTCCGCTACTCCATTCTGGCAGCAGAAGTTGCAAAGGAGAACAAGGACCCCAAAACTGCTGCAAGTGCCATCATGCAACAGCTGATTGCTGAGAAGAAACTGACGGAGGAACAGTTCAGAATCGGTCACACAAAGGTCTTCTTCAAGGTGAATACACATTTCATCTGTCTAAACTTCCTTAATTGAACGCTTCGCAACAGAAATTATGAATTAATGTCTGTAAATTAATGACTGTAAATTCTTTCTGAACCATATATCATTGCAGGCCGGAGTGGTCGCCCACATTGAAGATCTACGTGACGAGAAGATGAACCAAATCATTGGAAAGCTCCAGGTGCCCTTCCTTCCTCACTCCTGGTGAACGTTCCATGCTTGCAGGCCTGGATCCGTTGGTATGCAGGAAAAGTGCTCTACGGCAAGAAGCTCTTCTATCTGGACTCATGGGCATTCCTGCAGAAGAATGTCAGATGGTGGATCAAGAACAAAGATTGGGACTGGTCAGTCAACCTACCTTGAATCAATTATTTCTTCTAATGTGACCTTAACATAACTTACCTTTATTCAGGTGGCTTCTGTACAGAAACATCAAGCCCATGCTCAAGGGACCCAAGAAACACGAGGAGTTGGAGAAGTTGAGGGATCAACACAAAGCATTGGCGAGCCAAGTGAAGAAGGATGAAGCAGAGAGGAAGGTCAAATAGATTATCTAGATCAGGAGATAACCCCTTTTCATTTCAGAGCCTTGAGGAGGGATACAACAAGGTGTTCGCTGAGAAGTCGAAGCTGTTGGAGCTCCTCGAGAGTCTCAGAGGAGGAGGAACTGCCGTCGAGGACAGACTCAAGAAGATGAATGCCAACAAGCTGGTGCGGAGGAACTTCTCGATTTTCAAAATGCAAAAATAAATATAACGCTGATGACGTCACTCCATCTTATCACATCATTATATTGTACATGAATTCTTTGCAGGGCGTTGAGAAGCAGTTGAATGAGGCCCACGACAAGGTGGCCGAGCTTGAGGAGAGAAATGCAGATCTTGAAAGGCAGAAGAAGAGATCAGAACATGAAGTCGACCAGGCTAAGAAGGTACGCTATTTAATGCAAAAATAGGAAAACTTATCAGCAATTGCATAATGCTTCAATCATTATGCCATCGATTAGAAGCAAGTGCAAAACGAGAAAGTGAGCTAATTATTAACACTTCAGGTCGTCTCCAACCTGGAGTCTTCTCTGGAGAAGGCCGAGCAGGACAAACAGGGAAAGGAAAACCAGATCCGTTCCCTTCAGGATGAGATGAATAACCAGGACGAGTCCATTGCCAAACTGAACAAGGAGAAGAAGCACCAGGAGGAGGTCTGCTTGGAGTCCTGAATTCTGGGGAATCGATTGGCATTTGTAGGTGAACCGTCAGCTGGTGGAGGATCTGCAGGCAGCAGAGGGAAAGATCGCAGGCAACAACAGACAGAAACAGAAGTTGGAGCAGAGTCTTGATGAGGTCAATGAAATAGCACTGTTAAGTGATCTAAACAGTAAGATTACAGGTGGAAGAGGCAGTGGAGCGTGAGCGTCGTGCACGAACGGAGATTGAGAAGAACAAGAGGAAGATCGAGTCTGAACTGAAGACAATGCAGGAGAACATTGATGAGATGACCAATCTCAAGTTGGCTGCTGATGCTCTCCACAAGAAGAAGGAGGTTAGTATAATGCATATTATTCTGCAATATCACGGGGAAGAGGAAATGGACATTTTCAGGCAGAGATGCACGCTCTCGCAGTTCGAATGGAGGACGAGAAGTCCCTTCAGATCAGATTGGGAAGACAGGCAAAGGAATTCCAGCAGAGACTCATTGAGGTAACAATTGTAATTTCATTCAGGAAATAATGAGGGCATTGCAGATCGAGGATGAGCTGGAGAATGAGAGACAGGCTCGTGCCAAGGCAGATCGTGCACGTGCTGATATCCAGAAGGAGCTGGATGAGCTGAACGAGAAGCTGGATGACTTCAGGTGACTACTTGTACCGCAGTTATCGATTGATAAATGCCATTGCTTAATTGATGCGTCTCAAATCTCGTAGGTCGTATTTAGCGCATAACTTTTGATGAGCACCATGTGTGGAACATATATGAAGTAATATTTATTCAGACAGCAATGCACTAATCACATCGAGTCGAACAAGAAGAGAGACAGTGAGATTGCCAAGATTCGTCGTGATCTTGAGGACAAGAACATCGTCCAAGAGGATCAATTGGCACTTCAGAGGAAGAAGAACAATGATCAGATTGCTGATCTCACTCTTCAGCTGGAACAACTCCAGAAGTCCAAGGTTAAAATTCATCCTGAAGAAGGGAATAGGGTTGCTCATGCGATTTACTGGAGGGGTGGTTTCTGAAGAGAGGAGGTTTAACAAGCTGGTGTTTTACTAACAGCATCATCATGCAGTATTGTTCCCATTTCAGGTGAAGACCGAGAAGGATCGTGGACAGGTCCAGAAGGAGCTGGATGATATCATCAACCAACTTGATATTGAATCCAAGAACAGGAATGAACAAGAGAGACTCGCCAAGATGTATGAAGTCCAGGTGAACTCTTATATTGTGAAACATATCTGACGCGGGTTTGTTTGTCGTTTCAGGTTGAGGAGCTTCAGCAAAAGGTGGACGAGCAGGCCAGACAGATCTCTGAGTACTCTTCTGGAAAGGGACGTCTCACCAATGAGAATGGAGACTTTGTCAGAACGCTCGAGGAACTCGAAATTCAGTTCAATGCCCTTACAAGGTCATTGATGACTGTCTGAATGAATCTAATTACGATGTTTAAGATCCAAAGCCCAGCTGGTTTCTCAGGTCACCGAGGCCAAGAAGGCCGCAGAAGATGAGAGTCACGAGAGGTAATTGGAATTTTCCTCGTTTTTAGTATGACACGTGTAAAAGCGTATGCATTGAATTTAAAAATGAAATACATGTATTTATCATTCATTGAATTCTTATTACAGACAAGAGATCAATGCCGCCGTGCGCAACCTCGAACACGAGATTGAGTCGATGCAAGAGCAATTGGAGGATCAGATCGAACAGAAGAGCGAGATAATGAGACAACTATCCAAGGTGGCTCTCTGTCTCAATCTCCATCCTGAAGATCGCCTTTCAGGTCAATTCCGAGATCTCCCACTGGAAGTCTCGCTACGAGGGAGAAGGACTGGTCGGAGCTGAGGAGGTAAGAGTTATTCATTCTTTGTGAATATCATAAAATGAAATGCAATCACCGCAGTAAGAGTTTGTGAATATGTGAGGAAGGTGAAATATTCAGGTGGAAGAGGCGAAGAGGAAGCAGATCGCCCGTTACCTCGACCTCCAGGTATCTATTCTTTATTCTATTTGCATCATGTATTCATTGTTAACAGGACGCTCTCAATGCTGCCAACAACAAGATTTCCTCTCTGGAGAAAGCCAAGGGAAGACTTATGCAGGATGCGGAGGATGCACGATCTGATGTTGACAGGTAAGTAGAGCGTTCCTCGTACTGTTGTCAGAGACAACGGCTTAGGAGAATGAAATGATGCCATATTCAGACATCTCACCACTATCGCAACTCTGGAGAAGAAGCAGAAGGCCTTCGACAAGATTGTTGAGGACTGGAAGAAGAAGACGGACGACATTCAGCGGGAAGTCGATGCTGCCAACAGAGATGCAAGGAATACTTCCACTGAGGTGAACGATCATTTTTAGTCGTGCACGAGAACTTCTCATTCTGGTTTCCCTCCACATGATGAGAAACGAATACCAAAAATATAAATAAATTAACAGGTGTTCCGTCTTCGCTCCGGAATCGACTCGCTCACCGACCTCATCGAGCAGCTCAGACGGGAGAACAAGAACTTCTCCGTGAGCAAATTCGATTACTTGTACTTTAATATTGAATTCATTTGCAGATGGAGATCCGCGATGTCAACGAGCAGATCTTCCAGGGAGGACGCAACCTCAACGACGTCCAGAAGCAGGTGAATATCATCATGTAGAGCTTCTGGACGTGAGAACGTTCAGGTGAAGAGACTGGAGCTGGAGAAGGACGAGCTGCAGCACGCTCTGGATGAGGCCGAGGCTGCACTTGAGGCTGAGGAGACCAAGGTATGCTTCAGTATGTGCGAGTTTCAGTACATGACAGAAACAAGGGTCTGGTTCGTTGTAGCCTTCATTTAAATAACATTTTTCCAGGTTCTCCGTCTGCAAGTCGAGGTGCAGCAGGTGCGCTCTGACATCGAAAAGCGAATTCAGGAGAAGGAGGAAGAGTTCGAGAACACAAGGAAGACCCACCAGAGGGCCATCGACTCTCTTCAGGTATACCGCAGCCTCTGCTTTCTCGATTCGTTCCGTTATACCTATTCGTCCAAACAGTGTTGCTACCGATTGTGCACAGTATTTATCCTCACAACGAAACATTCAGGCTTCCCTCGAGACTGAGGTCAAGAGCAAGTCGGAGCTGCTGCGTGTGAAGAAGACTCTGGAATCTGACATCAACCAACTGGAGATCGCCCTCGACCATGCAAATAAGGCCAATGTTGATGCACAGAAGCATTTGAAGAGACTGATTGAACAGACGAAGGAAGCACAACAGACATTGGATGATGAACAGAGGAAGAGGGAGGAATTCAGGTTGGATCATTGAATTAATGTAATTTTATAACTTATAAATGAAACGAAGGTCATCATCTCTACGTGAGAATAAAAAATACACTGTGTCTTCTTGCAGAGAGAACTATCTCGCTGCTGAGAAGAGATATGCAGTTGCAATGGCTGAACACGATGAACTCATGCAGAGGATCGATTTCACAGAGAAGGTTGGGGAGTGGATTTATCTTATGAAAACGCCGTGATGAGAAGTGAAAAGGTCATCTTTTGCAGGTCCGCAAGCAGCACGAACTCGACGCCGTTGACCTCAAGGCCCAGAACAACCAACTCATCGCCTCCAATGCTGCACTCACCGCCACCAAGAGGTATTCTGAATCATCTATGCATATTCTGAGGAAGTATACTTTCAGAAAGCTCGAGAACGACGTCCAGATTGCCCGAACGGAGCTCGGAGATGCTCAGAACGAGCTCAAGCAGTCGGAGGACCGCACCAGGTAAGGGCTGTGGAAGTGAATCTTTTCTAATCCTTTCATTTCAGGAAGGCGATGAATGATGCAGAGCGTCTGGCTGAGGAGGTCAAACAAGAACAGGCAAGTAGAGTTTTTTAAAAGAAAAACTTCACTGTATTTCCCTTTTTCGAATATGCAGTCGAAACAATCTAATCCTACACGTATCTCAAATAGTCACGTTTTGTGATTCAAATCCCATCGAATACATTATTTGAATGAATTGAATCATATTCACTCCAATTGATCCTTTCCTTTACTCTCTACTCTGAAGTGTTCCTTCTCTGCGTGTTGACTTTACACTTCATCTTCTTCTTCTCTCGCATTTCTGTGAGCACAGAAACGATGACGATGAGAGAGAAGGCAAATGTGCCACTCTCATCATACACTGCTCATGTTAGAAACTGTCAAACCAGGGATTCTTGTGGAATTTATATAAGCCTTGGTCATTAGTAGGGTTTCTAAAACGCTATCTAGTAGAATGTATTTGTATAAGGTCTAAATCTCTTGGAGCACTTGTTTATCGGATGAGTGAGACAACCGCTGTTATTATTGTTAGTGAAATTGACAACAGACGAATGCACTCCACTGCAGTTTGGGGAAACCTAGTCATTAGAAGATCGCACTTTGGGAGTATGTCCGTTTTAACATTACTCATGGCTATAATGCATCCGTATTCAGGAGCATATCCTCCACGTCGACCGCCATCGCAAGGGACTCGAACTCAACGCCAAGGAACTCCAGGCAAAGATCGATGACGCTGAGGCCGCGATGATCAAGTGTACGTCATCATTCTCATTCCATCCTCCTGAATATCCTGACTCTTCCATGACGTAGCTCATTTCAGTCGGCCAGAAGGCGCTTTCCAAGGTCGAGCACCGTCTACGACAGGTCGAGACCGAGTACCAAGCAGAACAGAGAAAGCACCAAGAGGCCATCAAGAATCTGTCCAGAAACGACAAGAGAGTACGAGAGATGCAGTTCCAGGTGTGTTTCAATGATCTTTCATACAAAAGTTTCAGCTCATTAGTCTATGATCGTTTCAAACGTAATGAAAAACATAATAAAAATAATTGCATATTTAGGTGGAAGAGGACAAGAAGTCGTTCGACCGTCTGCAGGAGTTGGTTGAGAAGCTCCAGCAGAAGATTCGCGTTCAGAAGAGACAGATCGAGGAGGCTGTGAGTATCCTCAATCCTCCCTGTCAAAGTCCCCGAGTCCCGAGTTCACTCGGAAAGCACGAAAAAATGCACCGTAGATTGAGAGAAGAGCGAAAGACTCGAAAGAGCGACAACTGTTGCATATTTTCGAGAGAAGTTAGTGTTGTTGAATGGACGAATGAAGTGAATGTGAACCCAGACAGAGAACTATGCACTTCATCTATTGTTATCGTACGTAGACAACAACTGGTTCTATCCTCTTGAGTTTCAAACGTCAGAATGGAGAACCAAGAATGAAAACAATATCAAGGACATCCACACTTTCAGGAGGAGGTAGCGACCGCCAATCTCTCCAAGTTCCGTCAGATTCAGCTCGCCCTCGAGAACGCTGAGGTGAGGAATCGAACCCAGGTCTAATTGGGTGCTGAGCAAGAGCACAACCACTGGGCCACTTTCAGGAGCGCGCCGACGTAGCCGAGAACTCCCTTGAGCGCATGAAAATGCAAGTGCGCGCTAAGGGATCATCATCCACAGTCAATGTACCCGCAAGGAAGGATTAAACGTTCTCTCATACAAGACAAAGTCCTTCTTTCATCCTTTTCTATTACATTGTATGTACTTCATTCACTCTAAGTCATCTTATATCGAGTCTCATCACTTCGTGTTTTCTCGCTTATTTCACTTATGGCAGTGCACACTCAGTAGGAACCACAAATGGGGACGTAGTCATTATTCATTATAGTATCCTCTTATAGCCTATTACAGTATGCTCCTCCGAGTACCGTATCCCTGTGTCGGAAGCGGCGCTTGTTGGAGCGACTCTCTGACTAGGCCCAGGTCCACATTCACAACGGCTGGCGCGTCGATAGCTGGGGCTGCAGTTTTTGGTGTGCTGCCGTTCTGTAGTGGATACTGTAGCCTGGGTTCGATTCACGGACTCGTCCTCCCCTCATTCGGATAAAGCCATATCTGATTGTGTTGATAGTCGTTGCATGACAATTCCACTGTTCACGTGCATTTCTCCTCTCTATAAAGGTCTTCTAATGTGAAATGGTGTACATCTGTATGTACAAAGTTCTCCCCTCCCATCTCCTCCCAGTTCATATCTCTCTCGTTGTAAAGCGGATCCTCTCCCCTTCACTTCTTCTTCAGATCTCTTTCTCCTCCGTGTTGTAAGGTGGCCGAAGAGGAGAAACTCCCTACGCGGAGGAGGAAAAGAAGAGAAGAGAAGAGAGAAGAAGCCAAGTGCAACTGAGTCGAAAGTGATGAACGACTGGAAGAGTGAAAAGAGGAAGGAACAAGGCTAGAATCACTCAAGACTCATTCAGATTACTTCTTAGTGTAAAGATATGATATATGCACGTATCAGACCAGATCACTGATTTGATGAGACTCCTCTAAAACATCTGGTCAATCGATAAAGAGTGTGATGAGAGAGATCAGGCATTGGATATTTCATGCTTCTCGTCTTTCTTCTTCGTAAGAATAACTGCAGAATGAGCCTCCTGACAATCATGAGAGGATCCTGAAGAGTGAGGAAAGACAGAGAGGGGGAGATCACCTTACCCGTAGGCTTTTCTTAGTCTGCGCAACGCCGCCCACCCAAGTGATAGAAGAAACATGGTGGCAATATAACAAAATCATGGCTTATCCTGAAAGTCGATGTCTGATCATTTAAAAGTGACAATCGGTAAACAGTAAAATGATATGTGCCCTTTTGTAAGGTTCAAAAATCGTTTTGAAAAATTGTTCGTACAGAAATAGATATTGCTGTAACGAGATATCAGACTATCTCACGAAACCATCTATTTCGATCACTAAAAATCGTATGGATTAACATATATTTTTATATCAATTGTACAATCGCTATTTTGAAATTTGAAGATTGATTTTTTTTGGAAAATTCACTGATCTACCAACTTTTCTCTCTCTTGATTGGATTCTCCCCTTCATTCTCTTCATTCATCGTCTTCTATTCCCACTTCCGCCCATGGCAGCTGTTGTTTCGTGGAATGAGCGTCAAGAGAAAGAGGAGAGTACACCTTTGAGACAAGCCGGCTAATGGGAGAACAGACTGTGGTAGATGGAGAGAAGTAGAGAAGTGATAGGGAAGGGAGGACTGAGGGGAAGTTCTCACTGGAGTGATAGATGAATCAAGAGACAACTGGTAACACAGGAAGAGGAAGGAATGCATTGGTTTTTGACCTATCATTCATTATTCATTACAATGATCTGATCAAGAAGATCAGAATAGACAGATACCATTCTAAAACACAGTATGTTTCACAAAATAGCGAATTTTCAAGACTTGCATGTGAACGGAATTCCCATTCATTTTTCGCCATAATAATATCATTTCGTTGACGCATGGACCTCTTTCTATTCCGAGAGTGGTCCAATTGCCACCGGGTGTTATCCAGATTCCCCTCCCTTTTCTCAGTGGAAATCAGTCCGAAGAGGCACAATGACGATCAAAGTCAGAAGAGAAAAGAAGTCCGACTCCAGATGTTATTCTCTTCTCCTCTTCATTCTCTTCTATCCCTGATTGTCTTTCTCTCTTTGATCAAGGGGGATGGCATGCGGGATTGGAGGGGGAATCTTGCCATCTTTTACTGCCCACAAGCACACGAGGACTAAATTGAATGGGCATGCTGCACACTCCCACTCATAGAGTATCACATAACACACACAGCATGTACAAGGACACAGTAATCAGTCGACATCCAATCTCTGGATCAATCCTAGTCACACTCATCCGATTCCCAGTTCATCGTATTCACTGGAATATCTACGATTTGATCTCATGGTTGGATTGTGTTGTCATGAAAGTGTCTGATAGGCATACGTGGCAGGGTCTTACACTACGAGTCCTCATCTCTCTGTACTAGACGAGATGGGATTGGATGATAGAGTGTGTGTATCAGAGAGAGTCAGACAGTGAGAGGGATATAGGGCGGGGAGAGGGGTGAAAAGGGGAAGGGAAGGAAGAGGAGTCCTCATTGCTTCGGGCAGGCATCAGCCGAGTGCAGCACAGTCACAGCAGAAGCAACCATGTCCCTCTTCGATCACGAGAAGGATCCGGGATGGCAGTTCCTCAAGCAGACAAGGGAGCAAATGCTTGCGGTACGTCGATTCGTCCTTTGCAATCACTCATTTTGACTCTCGCATTTATTTCAACTTCTTTCTCATCTAAATCGTTCATTGTGTGAATTTCTACATCAAAAATTCGCCATTGATGTCTTGATTTGGGAATTGCACAATTTTGGGGTATTTCTTGGATATCATTTCATTGAATACTCGTCCTTGTAGATTCTATTCATTGGCGATTGACTGATTTGTCTTGCAGGACCAGTCCAAGGTCTACGATTCGAAGAAGAACGTCTGGGTGCCTGATGCAGAGGATGGATACGTGGCTGCTGAGATCAGCGCCACCAAGGGAGACAACATCACCGTCATCACTGCACGAGGAAATGAGGTCGGTCAACAGTTCACATTGTATTGATCTGTTATTACTGGGTATGCAATCGGCATTTCGAACAGCGATGTCTTTGATTGAAACTGAACACGCGCATCTTGATCTCATTGTACATATCAGCGATTTGACCAAGCATATTCTTTCTTCAATTTGGCAACTTTGTATTTGTGCGACCATCTGATTCTACTAGAATGTCTCTCTGATCACTTTCCACTCATCCACTCACAGTGCGGTTTCATTCTACGTCAATCCACAAACACAATCAACTGCTTGATCAGTTTGCGCATCCTTGTCTACTCTTCCCCAACATTCATCGATCTCTTATGAAAGGGGAATCATCTTAATGTGCCTGATCATTGCCTTCGAGTACCGAGAGTACTTCCTTCACCTCTCTTCCTATCATTTCTTCTTTCTTCTTCTTTCCATGGAGTCCTTCTCTTCCTTCACATTCCCCGCAGTAATGTTCGTCTGTCCGAGACTCGTCTCGGAGAAGAGGAAGGCACAAGACGAAAGACTCACTCTCTCACAGCAAAAAGACGTAGCCATCAAGCCAACTGACATTTACGTAATCAACTGGGTATTACACGGGGAAGAGCCCCCAGTCTACTTGAGATGACAGAAAGGATCAAAAAGAAGTTTGATCAATGGCCGCAATAGAAAAGTGTTCCATTCAAGCGCCATCACTATTTGATCAAGTTCCCAAGACAACAGATCATATTTCACACCACTGTAGGAACCCTGTTCACGCATCAAAGATCTTGAAATGGGTGAAGGACAGCAGCACCATGAATATTTGCGCCATAAGTGTGAAATTGACCATGCGCCATCATTCTCAGCACTCTCACGGCGCATCATTCCATGTAACCATTACGATGCAAATATCCATGTTGTCCTTAACTCATCCCTTGAAACATTCAGCCTGATAGAATAGATCTTTCCTAGTTCTGCTGTACTGTTTAGTACTGTTTGCATAGTCCACATATAGGAAAGATATAGCATGATTGATAGTATGTCTACCGCTGCCCTTCCTTCTTCCTCTCCTCTTCCCAATCATTCGACTTCTTGCCCCTGAGGGCCCTTTCTCCTTCTTCTCCTTCTGTCGTTGTAATGCCTGCCGCGCCCCCGCCCGTGTTCTGTTTCAGCTGCAGTAGAGGGACGAGAAGGGAAAGGTGTGTAAGGGAAGAGGGAGAAGAGGGACAAGATGCCATAACTGGAGGCAATAATCACAACAAACAACACAGACAGAGTAGACAGACAGTCAATAACACAGATTGTTCTTGGACAGTTGTTTCTTATTGGTAGAACGATGATAGTAGAGGGGCAATTGAAGGCAATATTCTGGGCCGGGCTTCTAAAACAGCAATTGAAAGCATTTCTCATTCGTCTAGTATACTCTGATCGGTTATCTAACAGATGAGAGAGACAGCCGCTCCTCCGGGATAGGACGAATGAGAAATACACTTTCTCACATAAAATGACCCTTTTAGAAACCCTAATTCTGAGCCTGACAAACATCAAACACAACAAAATGATGATAGAATAAACAGCCTCCGGATCGTAGACAATGGCAAATCCTTTCAGGTCACCCTCAAGAAGGAGCTCGTCCAGGAGATGAACCCTCCCAAGTTCGAGAAGACCGAGGACATGTCAGTTTACAACTCATACAGACAATGAAATGCATTATAATTAATATTCCGTGCATTATTTCACTATGGCACATTCCATTTTGTTTGATGCTCACGAAATCTGATAAGAAGAACAACAATTAAAACGGAGTGAACAAGTATCAAACTCCCCCTCTTCAGGTCCAACCTGTCCTTCCTCAACGACGCCTCTGTGCTGCACAATCTGCGTGCTCGCTATGCCTCCATGCTCATCTACGTGAGACTCTCCTTGTCTGTCCAGAATGAATGCCTCCTTATAGACCTACTCCGGTCTCTTCTGTGTTGTCATCAACCCCTACAAGAGACTTCCCATCTACACCGACTCTGTCGCCCGCATGTTCATGGGTTTGTTAATTCACTAAATAATAAAGAATATTTGGAGATTTAAATAAAAACATTCAAATTTTAATTTAAATAAAAAATGCGAAATATTACAGGCAAGCGTCGTACTGAGATGCCGCCCCATCTCTTCGCCGTCTCTGATCAGGCATACAGAAATATGCTGCTCGATCACGAGAACCAGTCCATGCTCATCACTGGAGAATCTGGAGCAGGAAAGACCGAGAACACCAAGAAGGTACGAAAATAATGAAAATAGTGTTGCAAGCAACCGTTATATGGAATGGGACTGATTGGTGAAATGACAGGTTATCTGCTACTTCGCTGCCGTCGGAGCATCTCAGGCTGAGGCAGCTGGAGTTGTGGCTGATCCTAATGCGAAGAAGGTCACTCTGGAGGATCAGATCGTCCAGACGAACCCCGTCCTTGAGGCCTTCGGTAAGAGAGCGTTTAAAGAAGCTGTAAAGTGGGTTTCGTGTTTCAAAAATGAACTATTACGGTGTCAAATAAGTTCGCGTGCACCTATTCAATATTTTGGCGAGCCTGTCGACGGCTGTTTCAAATCCAGCAAACAGCTGACGGTGGGGGTGGGGGTGTCTAAAGTATTTGTCGTAGGCCTCTATTGAGCCAGAGAAGCTTATATATAATTTCGCAATTGAGGGGGATAATTTCATATATCAGCCGAAAACGTCTAAAATACTATCGTATCGAAGCCTTGTATCAAAAATTAACTTGGCATGAATTTAGGTAACGCCAAGACCGTGCGTAACAACAACTCTTCCCGTTTCGGAAAGTTCATCCGTATCCACTTCTCCAGACAAGGAAAGGTCGCTTCTTGCGACATCGAGCATTGTGAGTATCCACAGAGCGTCTTATGTACTTACTTGCCTATTCAGACCTGCTCGAGAAGTCTCGTGTGATCCGTCAAGCCCCAGGAGAGAGATGCTACCACATCTTCTACCAGATCTACTCTGACTTCAAACCCAATCTCAAGAAGGAGCTCTTCCTTGACAATCCCCTCAAGGACTACTGGTACGCATTACGCTCTTTAAATACAGAGTTAATTCAATACTTTTTTGCAAAAAAATCTTGCCATAGCCTTCTGTAGAGACAATAGACTGAATCTTCATTCTTCAGGTTCGTCGCCCAGGCTGAGCTGCAAATCGACGGTGTCAACGACACCGAGGAGTTCCAACTGACTGATGAGGCCTTCGACATCCTCAACTTCTCCGCCCAAGAGAAGCAAGACTGCTACCGTCTCATGGCCGCCCATATGCACATGGGTAACATGAAGTTCAAGCAGCGTCCTCGTGAGGAACAAGCCGAACCTGATGGCACTGATGGTCAGTTCGAATCCGAAGTACTCAATGATTCAAATCATTCATTGTTTTTTTCGATTCGATACATTGAAATTTGAGTATATACATTATATAATAAATTTTTTATAGCATAAAGAAATGATCTGGTTCAGAGGCCGAGAGAGCATCCAAGCTCTTCGGAATCGACCACGAGGTCTTCCTCAAGGCTCTGACCAAGCCTCGTGTCAAGGTCGGAACTGAGTGGGTGTCCAAGGGACAGAACATGGAACAAGTCCACTGGGCCGTCGGAGCCATGGCTAAGGTAATCAATATAGATGTGGTATCAAAATGAAAATGAGTGATCTTACAGGGCCAGTACTCTCGTGTCTTCAACTGGCTGGTCAAGATGTGTAACAAGACCCTCGACCAACAGGGAATCTCTCGTGACTACTTCATTGGAGTGCTCGACATCGCCGGTTTCGAGATCTTCGATGTAAATATTTTTGCTCTCCAGTAGGCTTTGTAAACCAAGTTAATTGAGTGATGAAAACGAAATGTGGAAAAGACGCAATTTCTTTGCAGTTCAACTCCTTCGAGCAGCTGTGGATCAACTTCGTGAACGAAAAGCTGCAGCAGTTCTTCAACCACCACATGTTCGTCCTGGAACAGGAGGTTAGACAGTGCTATTCAGAAGATGACAACAAGTATGGCCGTTCAGGAGTACGCTCGCGAAGGAATCCAATGGACCTTCATCGATTTCGGTCTCGATCTGCAAGCATGTATCGAGCTCATTGAGAAGGTAATTTAGTATCACCATGTAGAATCTGAGCTTATCGTACTCCATTTCAGCCTCTGGGTATCATCTCCATGCTTGATGAGGAGTGCATCGTCCCCAAGGCTACTGACCTCACCCTTGCCCAGAAGCTGAATGAGCAGCACTTGGGCAAACACCCCAACTTCGAGAAGCCCAAGCCTCCAAAGGGAAAGCAGGCCGACGCCCACTTCGCTATGCGCCATTACGCCGGAACTGTGCGTTACAACTGCCTGAACTGGCTGGAGAAGAACAAGGACCCTCTGAACGACACTGTCGTATCCGTCTTCAAGCAGACGCAAGGAAACGACCTCCTGGTCGAGATCTGGCAAGACTACACCACCCAGGAAGAGGCCGCAGTAAAGGCCAAGTCTGGAGAAGGAGGAGGAAAGAAGAAGGGAAAGTCTGGATCATTCATGACTGTCTCTATGCTCTACCGCGAGTCCCTCAACAACCTCATGACTATGCTCAACAAGACTCATCCTCACTTCATCCGTTGTATCATTCCCAACGAGAAGAAGGCATCTGGAGTCATCGACGCAGCCCTCGTGCTCAACCAGGTGTGTCATTCGTTTTGCCGTATAAGTTACATGAGGTTTAAAAGGCCTTAGCAATTAGCTATTGACAGTAATCGCATGCAAAAACACACAGTACACGATCTTATTGAATCTATTGCAGCTCACTTGCAACGGTGTGCTGGAAGGTATCCGTATCTGCAGAAAGGGATTCCCCAACAGGTGATCGTCGTGGATGTGACCTTCATCATCTCCACTCTTTTAGAACCCTCCACCCCGACTTCAAGCACCGTTACGCTGTGCTCGCAGCCGCTGAGGCCAAGAGCGACGATGATGCGAAGAAGTGCGCCGAAGCCATGATGTCCAAGCTGGTCAACGAGGGCAAGATCTCCGAGGAGATGTTCCGTATCGGTCTCACCAAGGTCTTCTTCAAGGTAAGATATCATTTCATTGTGGGCCAAATTAGAGTTTAAAAAGTCTGATAAAAATATATTCTTTCAGGCCGGAGTACTGGCCCACCTCGAGGATCTCCGCGACGAGAAGCTCGCCGCCATCATGACTGGATTCCAAGCGACTATCCGTTGGTACAACGGAATGGTATGTGTCTATAAAAGATACTGTAGAACATCACTATACGCACATATGCAATCGATATGGATGATCTTTCAGGTCGACCGCAAGCGTCGCATGGAACAGCGTGCCGGACTCCTCATCGTGCAGCGCAATGTCCGCTCCTGGTGCACTCTGCGTACCTGGGAGTGGTTCAAGCTGTACGGAAAGGTCAAGCCCATGCTCAAGGCCGGAAAGGAGGCTGAGGAGATGGAGGCAATGAACGACAAGATGAAGCAGCTCGAAGAAGCCTTGGCCAAGGAGGAGAAGCTGAGGAAGGAACTGGAGGACAGCTCTACCAAGCTTCTCGAGGAGAAGAACAACCTGTTCACCAACCTCGAGGCAAACAAGCAGTCGCTTTCCGAGGCAGAAGAGAAGCTGGCCAAGCTTAACTCACTCAAGACCGACGCCGACAAGCAGCTCGCCGTGCGTTTTCATTTTACAGTGCTGCCTGAGACAGAATTCCATTAAAAATCGACCTCATGAAAAATATTGTAGGAGCTGAACGACCGCCTGGCTGACCAGGAGGACCGTAACGCCGATGTGTCCCGCGCCAAGAAGAAGATTGAGTCCGAGGTTGAGTCACTGAAGAAGCAGATCCAGGTACATAGTAGTCCTCCAGTTCCTCCACTGAGTAAGCTATTCAGGACCTCGAGATGTCACTGCGTAAGGCTGAGTCCGAGAAGCAGAGCAAGGACCACCAGATCCGCTCTCTCCAGGACGAAATGCAGCAGCAGGATGAGGCCATCGCCAAGCTGAACAAGGAGAAGAAGCATCAGGAGGAGATCAACCGCAAGCTGATGGAGGATCTGCAGTCCGAGGAGGACAAGGGCAACCACACCAACAAGGTCAAGGCCAAGCTGGAGCAGACCCTTGATGACCTCGAGGATTCTCTGGAGAGGGAGAAGAGAGCACGTGCCGACCTCGACAAGTCGAAGAGGAAGGTCGAGGGAGAGCTCAAGATTGCACAGGAGAACATCGATGAGGGAGCACGTCAGCGTCACGATCTTGAGAACAATCTGAAGAAGAAGGAGGCTGAGATGCACTCCGTCTCTTCCCGTCTGGAGGATGAACAGTCCCTTGTGTCCAAGCTGCAGAGACAGATCAAGGAGATCCAGTCCCGCGTCTCGGAGCTCGAGGAGGAACTCGAGAACGAGCGTCAGGCCCGTGCCAAGGCTGACCGTGCCAAGTCCGATGTCCAGCGTGAGCTGGAGGAGCTCGGAGAGCGTCTCGATGAGCAGGGAGGAGCCACCGCTGCTCAGGTGAGGACATGACTTAGGAATGATCCCAGCTTTGAGACCATCGTCTTGAAGAGAATATGATAAATTGCTAGAATTTCATTATCGAAATATATGATCTTTTTCAGGTCGAGGTCAACAAGAAGCGCGAGGCCGAACTGGCCAAGCTGCGCCGTGACCTCGAGGAGGCCAACATGAACCACGAGAACCAGCTGGGTGGACTCAGAAAGAAGCACACTGATGCAGTTGCTGAGCTCACTGACCAACTCGACCAGGTCCAGAAGCAGAAGGCTAAGGTAAATCATTTCTATATATACATTTCTTAATCGATAATTGCTGGAAATGAAACGCAATGAATTGATTCCTTTTAGGCCGAGAAGGACAAGGCACAGATCGTTCATGAGGCCGAAGACCTCGCCGCTCAACTGGATGCCGAGACCTCAGCCAAGCTGAACAACGAGAAGCTGGCCAAGCAGTTCGAGCTTCAACTGTCTGAGCTTCAGTCCAAGGCCGACGAGCAGTCCAGACAACTGCAGGACTTCACTTCCCTCAAGGGAAGACTCCACAATGAGAACGGAGACCTCGGAAGACAACTCGAGGATGCCGAGTCTCAACTGGGACAACTGCAGAGGCTCAAGTCTCAGCTGACCTCTCAGCTGGAGGAGGCCAAGCGCACCACTGATGAGGAAGCCAGGTAAAAATATAGCCTTCGCAGTTATTTTAATATCTGATATTGTATGATATGATATTATCTACATGAGATTTTGGACTGTAAAGTAACCAATGAATGATGAAGAGCATTTTTTTTCAGGGAGCGTCAGACCCTCGCCGCTCAGGCCAAGAACTACCAACACGAGGCCGAGCAGATGCGCGAGTCTCTGGAAGAGGAGATCGAAGGAAAGAACGAGATCCTCCGTCAACTATCCAAGGCCAATGCTGAGATCCAACAGTGGAAGGCCAAGTTCGAGGGAGAAGGACTCATCAAGGCTGATGAACTGGAAGATGCCAAGCGTCGCCAGGCACAGAAGATCAACGAGCTCCAGGAGGCCCTGGATGCTGCCAACTCCAAGTTGGCTTCCGTTGAGAAGACCAAGTCTCGTCTTGCTGGGGATCTGGATGATGCCCAGGTTGATGTGGAGAGAGCCAACGGCTATGCCTCTTCTCTGGAGAAGAAGCAGAAGGGATTCGACAAGACCATCGACGAGTGGCGCAAGAAGGTATGTTGGAGAATGTAGCCATTTGTTTTTCCCGAACGGATTTCTCTGATCAGGAGACGCCAATGATGACAAATTCTTTCGCAATTTAGATATTCGAGGCATACAATTTCTTGAATTTGCAGGTCGACGACATCGCTGCAGAGCTTGATGCCGCCCAGCGCGATGCCCGCAACACCTCCACTGAGCTCTTCAAGGCCAAGAACTCCCAGGAGGAACTGGCCGAAGTCGTTGAGGGACTCCGTCGTGAGAACAAGAGTCTGGCACAGGAGATCAAGGACCTCTCCGACCAACTTGGAGAAGGAGGACGGTTGGTTCAACAATTGGGGAGTGGGGAATGAAGAATGGTGTTCAGCTCCGTGCACGAGATGCAGAAGATCATCCGCCGTCTGGAGATCGAGAAGGAGGAGCTTCAGCACGCTCTCGACGAGGCCGAGGCCGCACTCGAGGCTGAGGAGAGCAAGGTAAATTCAACTACGAAAAAGCCGCTTCAATCCAATCATTTGTTGTATCTATTTACATCAGATGATGAATGCGGAGAAAGTTTCACACATCGTTGTCAATCTTCTCATTGAAGCAATAAATGAATCTACTTACGTCCTTTCAGGTTCTCCGCGCTCAGGTGGAAGTCTCCCAGATTCGCTCAGAGATCGAGAAGCGCATCCAGGAGAAGGAGGAAGAGTTCGAGAACACCAGGAAGAACCACCAGAGAGCCATGGACAGCATGCAGGTATCATCCCTGTTACCATCCCTTCTACCATAACTTTCTTCAGGCTTCTCTAGAGAACGAGGCCAAGGGTAAGGCCGAGCTTCTGCGTGTGAAGAAGAAGCTCGAGTCTGACATCAACGAGCTCGAGATCGCCCTTGACCACGCCAACAAGGCCAATGCCGATGCCCAGAAGAACCTCAAGAGGTGAATAACAGGCGTTGTTTAAACTGGATTTTAGAAAATTGAGGGAATAGTACTGCTTTGGCAGTATTTGATCGTATAGCAACCCTGAATGTTAACAAGCAAAATATTTTCAGATACCAGGAGCAGATCCGCGAGCTGCAACAGCAGGTCGAAGAGGAGCAGCGCAACCGCGACGAAGTCCGCGAGCAGTTCTTCTCCGCCGAGAAGCGCGCAACACTTCTCCAGTCCGACAAGGTACAGTTAATCAGTGGCATTGACTGCTTGTAGAGTTCACAACTGAGATTTTTGATTGCTGAACAAAATCTTAGGATATTTTTATACATCTCGGTTTAGCGACCTAAAGTTCCTTAACAAAGAACATATTCAGGAAGAGCTCCTTGTTGCCAACGAGGCCGCCGAGCGTGCCCGCAAGCAGGCTGAGTACGAGGCTTCTGATATGCGCGACCAGGTCAGAGAGTACAGTAATAGTCTTCGGCTAACTTCACTCGTGCACTGATATCTAAATGATGTGTGCTTTCAGACCAACGAGCTCGCCGCCCAGAACTCTTCCCTCTCTGGAGCCAAGAGAAAGCTCGAGGGAGAGATCCAGGCTATGCACGCCGACCTCGATGAGACCCTTTCTGAGTACAAGGCTGCTGAGGAGAGGTCCAAGACCGCCATTGCTGATGCCACCAGACTCGCTGAGCAGCTCCGACAGGAACAGGTACAGTAGTCTCCGAGTTGATTGTGGGATTTATTTATGGACGAGAAATGAAACGAATTTGGATAATTTTATCTGAAATAGTGAAATATTGTTGAAGAGTACTCATTTATCAGGAGCACTCCGCCCACAACGAACGTCTCCGCAAGGGATTGGAACAGCAGCTCAAGGAGATCCAAGTCCGTCTGGACGAGGCCGAGGCTGCCGCACTCAAGGGAGGAAAGAAGGTGAGGAGAAGGATCTGGATGACCGTTATGCATAATATACGCTGTTTAGGTTATCTCCAAGCTCGAGCAGCGCATCCGCGAGCTCGAGTCCGAGCTTGATGGAGAGCAGAGGAGGTTCCAGGACGCCAACAAGAACCTTGCCAAGACTGACCGCAGATCACGTGAATTGCAGTTCCAGGTGAGAATTCATCACTATGAACGAATCTACTGCATTCATTGCAGGTTGATGAGGACAAGAAGAACTTCGAGAGGATGAACGACCTGGTTGAGAAGCTCCAGTCTAAGCTGAAGACCCAGAAGAGACAGATCGAAGAGGCCGTAAGTTCCATTCTTCACTATTGGACTGCACATGTCAGGATTTAGTATGATCTCACTTAATTGCAGGAGGAGGTCGCCAACCTCAACCTCCAGAAGTACCGCCAGATCCAGCACCAACTCGATGATGCCGAGGTAAGGAATCGAACCAGGCCTTATATCGTGGTGTAATGTCTCGAACACAACCACTATGCCTCTACTTGCAGGAGCGCGCCGACAACGCCGAGAACTCCCTATCGAAGATGCGCTCAAAGTCTCGTGCCTCCGCCTCCGTTGCCCCTGCTGCAGGACTGCAGACTTCTCAGTCCGCCGCCGTTGTCCGTTCCTCATCCAGATCCCGTTTCGACTAAATGTCCCCTCTGTTCACCCATCTTTAGCTATCTAGTGACAATCCCCCACAAGCAATTCCGTGTAGATTCCATCCCAGTGTAACCGTATTCCCCTATTCGACTATTCAGACTCGACTAATACAATTCGAGACGGCTCAAGCCATCATAATCTGTTGTTGTATTGTATACTCTCTGATATCTGCGATGCTGTTTATGTTTCTATCTATCCAAATGGTGCACTGGTGCTTTTACAATGGAGAGACGTGTGATTCGGTCCTTGGTCCAAGTGGCAATTGCTCCCTATTCCATCTCTGCCTCTTGTACCATCTACCGTATCCCCATGTCCCTTCCCATCGATAGCACCGCCCTCACTCCATCGTATCTTCTTTCAGTATTTTCAAGAGACCATTCGGGAGTCTCACTGTAGTGTCTCTCTCGTCTTGCCTATTGAAGTTGTACCACGACTTACAGTAGAGACTCAGGAGTTGGAATAAAGAAAATTGTTTTAAATTCCGCCAATTTGAAAAGAGCAAGGTGAAAACGCGGAAATGACTTATGAATGTGGCTGAACGTGAAATTTGGAATGGGAATGTTTTTGGGAAAGAAAAAAGTTGGAATGGAAATGTGAAATAGGAAAGCGGGAGGAGATTAGTCTTAGCACAAAAGAGTTGTCTCAGATTTAGAAGTTCCATCTGCAACGGCGGGTCCGTGTGGATCACAATTCCACCAGTGGTTTCTGTCACGAGCGTGTAGTCCTGTTTCGATAGGGCTTTCGTTGAGATGACCACCTCGTGGATCGTCCAGTGCTGTTGGGCATCCTAGCGCACTCCTCGAGGGAATCTTTCCATGCGGTCGCCATGGATGATGAACGAGATCAGAATGGGAACCACTGAGTGACTCATGTCGTCCATCTGTCTTCGTCTCGTCGGATAACGTGGCTAGCCCACAGATGCTTCGCTCGTTCGATGTAACCGGCTGAATCAGTCAGGAGATATGGATGACGTATCTCCGCATGCCTCTGCTTCTTCTTCTGCTTGTGGATGCTCATCCCGACCTGTGTTCGATGGATGGTTTACATGACGGTGATGGTAGTCTTCGAGGAAGGACAAGACTCAGCAGCGTAGCAAAGTGCGGGCAGGACGTGCAAGTCGAAGAGCGATGCGCGTAGTTTCACGTTTTAACGATTCAACGTTGCCAAATACGAATGAAGGCCCATTCGGCATGTTTCCCCGACAGTAGCTCGTCCGAATGGATCCGTCGCTTTAGAGTTCCCGATCGAGATACCAGAAATAGGCATCAGTCGCCTCGAGCATTTCGCCGTGGAGGGAGATGGCTGTACGGGGCACCAGGAGTACCTCATTAACTAGTTCTTCTTTCTGTTGACGGAAACTCTTTCAGGCGACAATGAAATAAATTTTCTCGAAATTATTTATTGAATGAAAGAGAAAGAGACCGATTCGCAGTGCTCATTTTTGAAGATGAGTTATAGACGATTAACTTTTGCTGAGATTTCATGAACAAGATCAAACGACATTCCACTGCAATCCGTCACAAGTTCAGTGGTTTTCGTAATCGATGGAGAAAAATTCCCGATAAGAGATATCGCTGAGTGAAAGAAAGAGAGAATGTTGCATGAGTACGCTACAAAAAATGCCGTGTAGTCTGCTCGAGTGACAGTGAACTCTCTCTGAAACCCTGCTCACAGCCATTTTTCTCCCTTCGATTTCCTTTTTTAAAAAAAAGGAAATCGAATTCGTTCATCCTCATTGTGTGAATATAAGACATGTTACATTTTCCTCGTTATCTCATCTTACGGATAAATCGGTATTCACGTGCTAATATCTTTGATTTGCATTCGGACGTTCAGAAAGGGATACGGAAGTAGTATCAATGACGCGTAGCGAAATACTTTATGTAGATAGGTACTACCCAATTGTAAGGAGGAGTCAGAAAAGGGAACTGTTTCCACATTTGTTCATTTGAATACACAGGATAACTATATGTCTATCAGTTCTGTGTGAGAGGAGTAATCAATGATTCCTATTCTTGTTCACATGAAAACTGACATGAATGATCCTTCACCGTTTGGCAACAATCATTGTCTCTCTTCTTATCTTCTCGTTGTCTCTTTTTGTGGAGGATCAATTGACACTGACTATATTTGATGACCTCAATTGAATGCTGTAATCGTGCCATTCACGATCAAATTGAAACCTTGGCAATTCAAGAAATCTATCAATTCACTCCAATAGTATGTTTGCCGTTGCCAAGCCGTTCACTGCTATCGTCTCAACAATCTTGAATCATTTCAATGAGACGCTCTCTCTCTCTTTTTGTTCTTCTTCGCGATTTTCTAAGGAAGCGTCACCATTCGCTTCATGATCTGTATTAGTTTATGTAGGAGTGTAGTCTAGATAAAAAGAGTGTCTATCTTGAATGACACTCGTGATTCATTGACAGGACTCATTTCCTTGCACTGATGCATCTCGTGAGAGGGGATGAAAGCATTCCATTCCTTTATCATGGCTGATTCCTTGAGACAACACCTCTCTAGTGAATTTATCTGCAACTCACAAATGCTCCTCTTGCTTCCCAAATTTCCATCTTCATACTTTTTTTAAATTTTCTCGTTCTCTTTCTCCTGCTTTTCATATTTTTCTCGTTAGGAATGAACATCGAAAATCATTTGTTTCTAAGCACTTTTGAAACGAATGTGAGAAATTTCATTTTTATTTCTCGTTCAATTCTCATCTGACATTCCATTCCCAAAAACTAATACCTTCTGTTACTTTTTCTTGAAATGCGGTGAATTTCCATGCAACATTCAGTAGCGGGAGAGATAATATAAAAATATACTCCCATCATTCAACAATGTCCAGCGTTGTCACCTCAATTCAATTCATTTGTTTTTGTAGGAGGATACGTCGTGTAAGTTGAAAATGGAAAAAGAAGTGAGAGAGGAACAAGGAGTGACAGGTATTCATTCGCCTTAAGGAGTACTGAATATACCTTTGCTTACAGGGTATGGAGTTATCAGGAGCTCTACAACTGTTTCGTGGTTCTGAATGAACTGACATCAGCCGTGGAGGAGCGGAAGATCAAGAGAACTTCTACCTCTATATGCTGTGAAATTGGAAGAGAAGTAAGACAAACGTACTTTTCACGAGAATCACGATATTTTTTGACAGTCCGCAAGGAGAACGAGGAAGGCCGATCGAGCGAAGGAGAAGGAATATAGAAAAGTTTGGAGTTTTCTTGCTTATGATCCAATCTCAAAATTCAGAGGAAGAGAAGTTTTGTGTTGATCGACCAGAGAAGTCTGTTGAGAAGGAGAGAAAAGTCGTTGAATGAAGCCGTGGAGAAAAAGAAGGGGAGGATAACAGTCGTGAGTTTGCATCGACGCAACCCTCATTCATTGTTATAATTCGACTTCAGAAGAGCAGTCTGGTAGATAAGAGCCTCACGGTGGACAAGAACATTGAGAGTGAAGATGAAGAACGGAGAGAGATCAACGAGAGAAGAGAGGAGGTTTCTGAATAGAATGAGTTGATGGAGCAAGAACAATCGTGTCAGATAAAGGAAGAGTCTGCTGAATCTCCTGAAGATTGGAACACTCAAATGAATGCGGAAGGAGAAAGAAGCGAGGAATCAATGTGAACATTTTAGACAAAGTTTTGACCATGAAATGTTCTTTGTAGTGATTGGAGAAAGATGGCACAGGAAGAAGAATGGGTGATGGAATGGACAAAATTAGAAGAATGGGCAGACAGAATGTCTACCTGATGAGGAACCACGGTTAGTGGATAGGGTGTCCGACATGCGAGTAGGTGCATGCGAGTCTTTTAGTGAATTCGTCAGGTCTCTACTCTGCAGTTGTCTAGAAAATAAAAACAGCACCTTTCAGTTCAGACATGATGAATGCACTAAAAGACTCACACGCGACACTCCATGAGTGGGTGAAAGACATGTTCTCCATGGGTCCTTCATTTAGTGAAGAGACCCATCCTCTTGTCGAAATGACTGACGAACTTGAGTTCAAAGATGATCAGAGCAAGTGAGTGAGATTATCATAAGTAGGCCGATGGATTCATTTAGTGTTAATAAACAACTCCAGCATGAAGAGCAGGAGTCTATTCCTGATCTACCTCATTCTCAGATTCATTTGAATATGAACGAAGAAGAAGAGAATGAAATCATCTGTCTTGGAAATTTTCCCCCCTCGGAACACCATGACAGGTGCGAACCGTGGATATGGAACCGTCTAATGGAGCGTTCTTTTGCCGCGTTTCCGCGTTTCGGAAACTGTTTTGCTGGTTCTGTCGTTTGCGTTTCGGAAACGCCTTGCAACTCGCAGCGCGCGGACTCTCGACGCGAAAAACTAGCGTACTGTATGGATTTTTCGCACCGTACAAACATGTTTTTTCCTGTCGATGCGGGTTTTTTGGGGTTTTACGGTAGTTCTAGTGTTGTTTTCAATGCTAAACTGTT